>PVIH01008951.1:48728-70478 GCA_004025045.1 Sigmodon hispidus | reverse complement strand
CTGAATTTTCTTTATGTCCACATCATTGTATAAACTCATTTTTTCTGGCAGCATTTGCTGTTTTATTTAGCATAGAGCTAAGTGATTTTATCTGCTTAGCAGAGCAAGGATTGTTCACTGCCGTGACAGGTTAGTCAGGAAGAAGTACAGCCCAAAGGAAAAGGAATTAAAGTTCATCAGATAAGGTATTACTTGAACCAGCTGCAACTTCAAAGGAGACATTTGGATCAAACTGAATTTAGCTTCAGTTCTCTGATCACTCAAAGGCCATATTTATAAAACTAGCTATAATCAGATCCTTGTATATATTAAACCACGCAATAAATCATTGCTCTTTGCCACCATCAGTCCTATCTGTTGTAGACACACATTTTTTCTGGTGATTAAAAATATTGATTCATTTCCTCTGTCTCCTTCCTTTCTTCCCCTTTCTTTCACTGCCTCTTCCTCCTCCTCCTCTTCTTCCTTCCTTGACTTCCTTTCCTCCCCACTTCTGTCACTTAGTTTATTACTTTTCAGTAATGAAATACATTTTTATATTCAGCTAACAGAGTACAATCTGACTGTCTCTTTCATTGTGAGCAAAGTAGCTGGTTCTATGACTTTGCTTTGAATAGTCAGAAGACACACAGTATATGCATTCAATTTGTTCCTTTAATAGAAGAACTTGAGGAGATAGCTTGAGCTTTTTCTGTGGAAAAAAAAAAGGCTTGCAAAAATTCAATTACTGCAAGGCCAGTGAAATGACTCATGGGGTAAAGAGCCCCATAGCTTGAGTTTGATCCCTGGAATCCACACGGCAAAAAAAAAGAACTGATTCCTGAATGTTGTTCTCTGACCTCTGTAGTCAGAAGTTTTTCTGTCCCACCCAGCTGGGTCCCACAACCATTTAGACCCAAGTGATCACATAAAGGCTTATACTAGTTATAAACTTATGTTAGTTAGTAAGTTCAGGCTTACTACTTGCTAGCTGTTACTCTTAAACCAATTCATAATTCTTATCCATGTTTAGCCATGTAGCTTGGTGCCTTTATCCCAGTGCAGTGTTCTTATCTTCCTTACCCTGCATCTGGCTGCTGTCTCCTCTGCTCTTCCTCTTCCCAAAATTCTCCTTGTCTGGTTGCTTCACCCATACTTTCTGTTGGCCTAGCTTCTGGCCAATCAGCATTTTATTAAACTAATATTTACAGTGACAAGCATATAAGAGCATAATCCCAAAGCAGATCTCTGCACATATGCTATGGTGCAAACCTCAAGAAGTACCTGTGAGAACACAAGGAAACACATTATAAATAAATAGACTAATCTTTAGAAAATTTTAAAAATAACTTACTAGAGAATTTATAGTATCCTGGAATTCAGAATTATCTGCATGAATTATAAATTGCATTTTTATATGTACCTTTCATTTATGATTAATATGTTAATTGACTGGCTAAGCAATATTTTAGATGTGTACTATATGCCAAGAGCCATGTACTAGGAATACAAAATCAAATGAGTGAAGAAACTCAGTGTAAATTATGGGAAATGAGTGCATACACCATTGCACCAATTGATTTGAAAACATGCATTAATAGAAGCAGAAATAGAGTGTCATTGGAAAACAAGGAATGATGGCTGGTACTTGAAGACTTTTCAGGAAAGTCTCGAGTTGTTCATAAAGACATCATCCTGTTATATATCACAAGTTTGTTTTTTTATTTCAAGAACAACATGACTATTTTACCAATCACATTTGTACAATTGGGAATATAAGTACATATCTTTCAGGCCTCTCTCTAAACTTTAAATACATAAGCATATATTTTAGTGATAATTTCAAAGAAAAATATGAAGAAAAACCATTCACGAGGAATTGTGGCCACTGCAACTCTCCTCTTACTTCCTCCACTCGGCTCCACCCCTTCCTGAATTCCATGCCTTTTAAGAGTCTGCCACCAACCCCATATCAGCACGGACAAATAATTCCCTTTCTTTCCAGTCAAGACAAAAAATAAAAATTGTGTTTTATCTAAGAAATATAGAACTCTGGTTTTGAGAGGCCTTTAAAGAAAACTTAGAGAAGAAATGGATGCCATTGTGTGGTATGATGTACAGTTGGCTGGCAGGTATCTGCTTTGCATCTCCAGTATTGGAAATCTAATTCTCAGGAGGGTGACCCTGTCTGATCTTTATACTTTCACTCATTTGCCAACTGGAAAAATAAAACAAACAAAAAGGAAATTTGAAACAAGTACAAAGGGAGGGAGGAAACCACAAAGCCTATACACATGAAATGCCTCTGTGTGCAAAATAACCATGAAACAGTTCTCATCTCTAGTACAGCATGCTTCTTAGTAAGCATATGTCCTACAGACAAGCAATTAAAAAGCAAGTAATCTTCAGTGATGGGGAAGACTGGAGGAAATAAGCAGGAGAAGAGGCAAGGATAGTGCATTTAACAAAGACTTCTATAGAAATGATTAAGATCATCTGGGACCAGGTGCTGTCTGTGGAGTGTGTCCCCACACTCTGTAGCAGAGATAAACTTTAGCTGTCAGGGTTCCCCCGGCTGGCTGCTAAGGGAACTTGCATGGCCACCCTGCCTCCAACTGCTCAAACAGAGAAGGACTGAGGACTCTGAAAGCCAGACTCAGAGTCCACCCAAAGTTGAGGTGGGCTCAGCAGGCCCCAGCACCTGAATCCCTGCCAGGGAAAATTGTGTTCCAGTCAGGTTCTGGTTCCAGGACCAGGTGCTGTATGTGTAGCATGTCCCCACACACTCTATAGCAGACAGAGATAAACTTGGGTTGTCAGGGTTCCCCCCACCCAGTTGCTGCTAAGACAAGGGAATTTGTTTAACCACCCCACCTCCAACTGCTCCAACAGAGATGGACTAAAGACTTGAAATTCATTCCCCTGCCCAGAGCAGAGTTAGAGATTGAGCAGACCTTTTGTTCAGAGGTAACAGGAGACACACAATCCCGCTTGCCACAACTGACCAGGAGCCACCTAATCATGAAGCACTGAAGCCATGGACAGATGACAGTGTAAAAATATATATAATAATATAAAGAACAACAAGGTAACTCCAGAAGAAAGGAGCGGTCCTACAACTACAAGATCTGAACTGAGCAATGAAGAGGAAACAGAAGGAAGCAACACCAACAATTCCTTTATGATGATCATTGAAGCTCTCAAAGAAGATTTAAAAAATTCTCTTAAAGAAATAGAAGAAAATACAACTAAAAAATCGGGAGAGATAACAAATCTATGAAAGAAAACCAAGAAAAAGTAAACCAAAAAATGAAAGACACATGCCAGGAACTAAAAACTAAAATAGAAGCAATAAAAAAGGCACAAAATGAGGCAAAGATGGAAATAGAAAACCTGAAGAAAAAAGCTGGAACCAAAGATAACCAACAGAGTTCAAGAGATGGAAGATAGAATCTCTGAAGTGGAAGACTCAGTAGTGGAAACAGATACATCAATCAAAGAAAATACTAAAACCAAAAAATCCATAACACAAAATGTTCAGGAAATCTGGGACACCATGAAAAGACCTAACTTTAGAATAATAGGATTAGAAGAAGGAGAAGAATACCAGCTCAAAGGCACAGATGTTTTCAATAAAATCATAGAAGAAAACTTTCCTAACTTGAAGAAGGAAATGCTTATAAAGATACAAGAAGCTTATAGAACAGCAAATAGACATGACCCCCCAAAAAAGTCAGCACACCACATAATGATCAAGCTACAAAATATACAGAACAAAGAAAAAATTGTAAGAGCTGCAAAAGAAAAGGGCCAACTTACATATAAAGGCAGACCCATCAGAATAACACCTGACTATTCAATGGAAACGATGAAAGCTAGAAGGGCTTGGTCAGAAGTTATACAGACACTAAAAGAGCATAGCTACCAAACTAGAATACTATACACTGCAAAATTATCAATCACCATACATGGAGTAAACAAGATATTTCATGACAAAGTCAGACTGAAAGAATATCTATCTACCAATCCAGCACTACAGAGAGTATTAGAGGGAAAACTCCAACCTAATGACCCCAGATATACACATGAAACAACAAACAATCAATAATCCCACAGAAGAATACTCCAGAGAAAGGAAATACGAACAAGTTACCACCAAAAATGGCAGGAAATATCAATCAGTGGTCACTAATTTCCCTTAATATCAATGGACTCAACTCTCCTATAAAATGACACACACTAACAAGATGGATACAACAACAGAAGCCATCCTTCTGTTGCCTACAAGAAACACACCTGAACCGCAAAGACAGACACAGGCTTAGAATAAAGGGTTGGGAAAAGATTTTCCAGTCAAATGGTCCTAAGAAACAAGCAGGGGTTGCAATCCTATTATCTAACAAAGTAGACTTTAAGCTAAAAGCAATGAAAAGGGACCAAGATGGTCACTACTTATTCATCACAGGAAAAATTGGTCAAAGGAGATTTCAATCTTAAATATTTATGCCCCTAATGTAGGGGCACCTACATATGTAAAAGAAAAACTGCTAAAGCTCGAATCCCACATCAATTCTCACACATTATTAGTGGGGGATTTCAATACCCCACTTTCAACCCCAGATAGGTCAACCAGACAGAGATTCAACAGAGAAATAAGGAGTCTAACAGAGGTTATGATGCAAATAGAACTAATAGATATCTACAGAAGCTTCCACCAAAATGCAAAGGAATATACATATTTCTCAGCTCCTCATGGAACTTTCTCCAAAATTGACCACATAATTGGTCATAAAGCAGATATCAACAGTTACAAAAACATGAAAATAATCCCTTGTAACATATCGGACCACCAGGGCCTAAAGTTAGAGTTCAACAACATCAAAAATCAAAGAAAGCCTACCAACTCATGGAAACTAAACATCACTAAGCTGAACTATCTCTGGGTCAAGGAAGAAATTAAGAAAGAAATCAAAGTCTTCCTAGAATTTAATAAAAATGAATCCATAATGTACCCAAACTTGTGGGACACAATGAAAGCAGTCTTAAGAGGAAAATTCATAGCACTAAATGCCTACATGAAAAACCTAGAGAAATCTCACACTAGACCTAACAGCTCAGCTGAAAGCCTTAGAACAATTACAAGCAAACTCACCTAGAGGGAGTAGACAACAGGAAATATTCAAACTTAGAGCTGAAATCAATACAATTGAAACAAAAAGAACAATACAAAGAATCAAAGAATCTAAGAGTTGGTTCTTGAGAAAGTCAACAAGATAGATAAGCCCTTAGCTAAACTAATTAAAAAACAGAGAGTGTTCAAATCAATAAAATCAGAAATGAAAAGGGGGATATAACAACAGACCCCCAGGAAATCCAGAGAATTATCAGATCATGCTTTGAAAATCTATATTCCACAAAAATGGAAAACCTAGAAGAAATGGACAGCTTTCTGGACAGGTACCATCTACCAAAATTGAATGAAGATAATTACCTAAACCCTTCAGGAAATTGAAGCTGTCATTAAAAGTATCCCCAAAAATAAAAGCCCAGGTCCAGAGGGTTTCAGTGCAGAATTCTACCAGACATTCAAAGAAGAATTACTACAGTTACTCCTCAAACTATTTCACACAGTAGATATGAAGGAATATTGCCAAATTCTTTTTATGAGGCAACAATTACCCTAATGCCCAAGCCACTCAAAGACACAACAAAGAAAGAGAACTACAGACCAATCTCCCTCATGAATATTGATGCGAAAATTCTCAACAAAATTTTAGCAAACCGTATACAACAATGTATAGAAAATATCATCCACCACAACCAAGTAAACTTCATCCCAGAAATGCAGGGCTGGTTTAACATATGAAAAGCCATAAACGTTATCCATCATATAAACAAACTAAAGAACAAAACCATATGATCATATCCTTAGATGCTGAAAAGCCTTTGTTGAAATCCAACACTCCTTTATGATTACAGTCCTGGAGAGATTAGGAATACAGGGAAAATACCTAAATATAATAAAGGCAATTTACAAGAAGCCAACAGCCAGTATCAAACTTAATGGACAAAAACTCAAAGCAATCCCACTAAAATCAGAAACTAGACAAGCATGTCCTCTCTCCCCTTATCTATTCAATATAGTTGTTGAAGTTTTAGCTAAAGCAAGAAGAGAATGAAAGGAGATTAAGCGGATACAAATTAGAAAAGAAGAAGTGAAGCTATCTCTATTTGCAGATGATATGATTG
Source organism: Sigmodon hispidus (assembly GCA_004025045.1). Classification (NCBI taxonomy): domain Eukaryota; kingdom Metazoa; phylum Chordata; class Mammalia; order Rodentia; family Cricetidae; genus Sigmodon; species Sigmodon hispidus. Next base: position 64,250 of record PVIH01008951.1, on the reverse strand, counting down.
TATACATAAGTGACCCTCAAAATTCTTCCAAGAAACTGCTACGGCTGATAAACACCTTCAGCAATGTAGGAGGATACAAGATTTACTCAAAGAAATAAGGAGCCCTTCTATACATTAAAGATAGAAGAGCTGAAAAGGAAATAAGGGAAACATTACCCTTCATAATAGCTGCAAATAGTATTAACTACCTTGGAGTAACTATAACCAAAAAAGTAACAGATTGATTTGACAAAAATTTTAAATCACTAAAGAAAGAAATTCAAGAAGATATCAGAAAATGGAAAGCTCTCCCATGTTCCTGGATAGGTAGGATCAACATAGTAAAAATGGCAATTCTACCAAAAGCAATCTACAGATTCAATGCACTGCCCATCAAAATCCCAACACAATATTTTTTGGACCTTGAAAGAACAATACTCAATTTCATTTGGAATAAAAGGAAAGCCAGTATTGCCAAAACAATTTTACTCAACAAAAGAACCTTAGGAGGTATCACCATCTCTGACTTCAAATTATACTATTGAGCTACAGTGATAAAAACAGCCTGGTACCAGCATAAAAAAACAGACTTGTGGATCAATGGAATAGAATTGAGGATCCAGACATTAACCCAAACACCTATGAATACCTGATCTTCGACAAAGAGGCCCAAAATATTCAATGGAAAAAGGATAGTATATTTAACAAATGGTATTGGCATAGCTGGATGGTAGAGTATAGAAAAATGCAAATAGATCCGAGCCTGTCACCCTGCACAAAACTCAAATCCAAGTGGATCAAAGACCTCAATATAAACCCAACCACTTTGAGCTTGATAGAAAAGAAAGTGGGAAATACACTTCTACGAATTTGCACAGGCGACCACTTCCTAAATATAACACCAGTGGTACAGACACTAAGATAAACAATCAATAAGTGGGATCTCCTGAAGCTAAGAATCTTCTGTAAAGCCAAGGACACTGTCAATAGAACAAAACGACAGCCTACAGAATGGGAAAAGATTTTCACTAACCCTACAAGTGATAGAGGACTGATCTCTACGATATATAAAGAACTCAAGAATCTAGAGCCCAAAACCTTGAATAACCCAATCAAAAAATGGGGTTCAGATCTAAAAAGGGAACTCTCAGCAGAAGAATTACAAATGACTGAAAGGCACCTGAATAAGGGCTGATCATCTTTAGCCATCAGAGAAATGCAAATCAAAACAACTTTGAAAGACCACCTGACACCTGGCTAAGATAAAAGACACAGAAGGCAGCTTATGCTGGAGAGGGTGAGGAGCAAGGGGAACACTCCTCCATTGTTGGTGGGAATGTAAGCTTGTTCAGCCACTCTGGAATTCAATATGGTGGTTTCTCAGAAAATTGAGAATCAATCTTCCCAAGGACCCAGCAATACCACTTCTGGGTGTATACCCTAAAGATGCTCTGTCACACTCCAAAGGCATTAGCTCAACTATGTTCATAGCAGAGTTATTTGTGATAGCAAGAACCTGGAAACAACCTAGGTGTCCCTCAACTGAAGAGTGGATTAAGAAACTGTGGTACATCTACACAATGGAATACTACTCAGCAGTAAGAAAAAATGATATCCTAAAATTTGCAGGCAAATGGATGGATTTGGAGAATATCCTGCTGAGGGAGGAGGTATCACAAACCCAGAAAAATAAGCAGGGAATGTACTCACTCATTAGTGGACTCTAAACAAACAAACAAACAAACAAACAAGAAAAAAGCAAAACATGCCCAAGTTGCAAACCACAACCACTGAACAGCTTGGGATCAGAAACACTATGGACTGACTCCTCGGATCCCACTCCAGCTAGAGGAACACTTGACTCATTCGAGGTTGGGGGGAGAAAACTGGATCTGCCAGGAGTGGAGACTGAACTAAGCAATATTGTGACAGTGGGACCTTGGGACCGCCTGCTGCCTGCCCAGGGAGGAGATGGGGAGTTGTGGAGAAGAGAGAATGACCTGATGTGGTGGGAGGGGGAAGGGACCTTGAATAAGGATATACAAGGATAGAAAGTGTGACTTCTTTGTTCATAATAATAATAATAGAAGAGAAATGTTTAAGGTCTTCACTGCAGTCACATATCATGCACCAACAACATGAGCAGCTCTGTACTGGAAAGGAGGGGCGGAGAAGAGGGGAGGGGAGGAGAGTAGAGGGGAGGGAGTGTGAAAGGCTAGGATAGGGAGAGAGAAATGAATGGAGGGGAAGAAAGACTGGAGGAGAGAGAGCCAAGCGAAGAGGAACACATTTTAAAAAGCATAAGCAAACAATCTTCTTTCTTGCAGATTCTCTTTGCACTCCCCTTTCCATGAGCTTTCTCCTCTTAAAAATCATAAAATTCAGGACCAGGCATGGTTGGCACCCCCCTCTCATTCCAGTTCTTGGGAAACAGAGGTGAGTGGATCTCCATGTGTTCAAGGCCAGCCTACTCTCCACAGTGATTTTTGAGATCAGGGCTATACAGTGAAATTCTGTCTTAATCAATCAATCAGAAAATAAACAAGGAAATAAGAAATCAATGGTGAGTTTTAAAAAAATCTAAAAAAAGGGTGATTTTTTTTCTCTTTCTTTTTTATCCTTCTGGATATTCATCCCATGCTTACAGTGTTTGGTGACATATAATATGAGCTTTGGTGCCATCATATAGTATGGGCTGTGCTGACATATAGTATGGCCTGTAGCTATACAGGTACATAGCTCCCTTACCTACATCTCACTGTATTTAACTTTGAGAAGTTCTGCACAGCTTAAACTTTTTAATAAGTTCTATATGAGTTGCAAACATTACAGTGTCTGAATTATAGTTAAGTTTTCCAAAATTTTTTTTTTTAAACAAAGGCCTAGTTTTCTCTCCTGCCAGGCAGGAAGCATTTCCTGGAGATTAATCACTGTTTTGCCTTGCAAATTTCAGAAGGTTCAGAGAACTTGGTAAAGAAACTTGTATCACCCTACTCTGATTTTTGGTTTTTGGAAACAGTCCCATTTGGGAGGAAGCAATGATGATTCAGTCTGTGGGTGATCTGCACAGACACTGTCACTCTATAAAAGTTGGGCTCAGGAGGGTGGACTATAAGGAGGTAGGTGCAGGCCCCATAGACCCGAGAAGAGCCAGTGAAGATGAAGAGCCTCCTGCTCCTGCTGTGGCTGTGTGTAGCAATTTGCTCATCCTATCCACTGCACAGCAGTGCAGGGGACCACAGCAACGACATGGAGCTTCTTCAGGTAAGTAGTGGAAATGGCCTCGGGCTCTTTGGTAAACCAGTTCTGACTGCCTGTGTGGTAGTGGTTCCACAAAGAAGAGTTAGGAGTTATTGATCTCACGACCACGCAATTCTTCCTCTTGAATAAGAAACAAAGGACATAAGTATTGGGTAAGACTTTGAAGGTCACACAACAGGGCCACAGCAGCAGCGTTGATGCTGGAGGAGGCACAGGAGAGACAGGAGAGACAGCAGGAACTCGCCTTGTTTTGGACCATCCTTCAGAGTTTGAGTCCAGTGTAGTTTAGAAAAATATTTATAGTGTTAGTAAATGAGAGGCTTGCCTAATTTTTCTCTAGCAAGCCAGATCTGGCAAAAAGTGGAAAATGAGGAAATTAAATAAAATTGCCCCAAGCAGACAAATATTCTCACAAATGCTCATTTGTTCCTTTTGGTTTTCTTTTCACTAAATACTTAACGGATTCCTCCCCACCCCTTACTTTTATTGCTTTAATGGCAAACAAAGATATTGTGTTTCAAAAATAGAGCAAGTTAGATGCAGTACTATGCTTCTCATTTCAGCAAGTGAGGATAATAGGTCAAAAAGACTAAGGAAAGTAAAGCCACTTTTGGGCTTGGTGGTTGCAGCCGTAATCCTGGGCTTAGGAGGCAGATGCAGGAGGACTATAAAGTCAAAACGTTCCTTGGTTAGATATTGAGGTCCTGTCATGAATGAATGACTGAATGAACAAAATAAAGGTATATGAGCATGTACATTTACTATAAATAGCAATAGCTAAAACAAGCCAGAATTGTGGCTCAAAAGTCATATTTATTTCTTTAGAAATACTTAGAAAACTACTATGGCCTTGCAAAAGATGTGAAGCAGTTCATTAAGAAAAAGGACAATAGTCCTGTTGTCCAAAAAATCCAAGAAATGCAGAAGTTCCTTGGGCTGGAGATGACAGGGAGACTGGACTCTAGCACTATGGATGTGATGCTCAAGCCCAGGTGTGGTGTCCCAGATGTTGGTGGCTTCAGAACTTTTCCAGGTTCACCAAAGTGGAGGAAAAACGACCTGACCTACAGGTAATGGGTGCAAAGTTTTCACATAGTGTTAACACTGTCGCAGCACAGCGGTACACACTACCTTCTTCCACTTCTCTCATCCAGGATTGTGAATTATACACCAGATTTACCAAGAGAGACTGTGGATTCTGTCATTGAGAAAGCGCTGAAAGTCTGGGAGGCAGTGACCCCACTCAGATTCTCCAGGCTCTCTGAAGGAGAGGCTGACATAATGATCTCCTTTGCGGTTGGAGGTAAAAGTTCAAGAGTTGCCTAAAATACAGATTACCCAGTGATATTTTACTAAAAACATTACCAAGAGGTTCTAATTACCAATGGTTACAGTCATATATATTTAGCCTTTCTCTTCAGAACATGGAGACTTCGTCCCTTTTGATGGACCTGGAACAGTCTTGGCTCACGCTTACGCACCTGGGCCGGGGATTAATGGAGATGCACACTTTGATGATGATGAACAATGGACAGAGGGCACCACAGGTTAGTGCCCACATCACAGCATGACTTAGTTTTATTTCTTTTCATATCTAGGAATATTGTCATAATCAGCAGTGTTCTGGATTCCAATAGAATACATTTTTTGTTTTAATAATTGCTTAGTGTATTTTCAGATATCCTCCAAATATTTATTTTCCTAATAAGTACAACATAAAATATGTCACTAAGTATGATGGGCTTTGTTTTATCTTATTAGATTTTGTTTTGTTGTTACACCTTAGGAGCTTGTTCTTTTCCAGTGAAAGACAGAAAGGAATGGATCTGGATATGAGGAGAGGGGAGGAACTGGGAGGAGTAGACGGAGGAGAAATTCTAATCAGAATATACTGTATGAGAAAAGAATCTATTTTCAATAAAGGGAAAAATACTAAATTTTTAATAGCTGTGGATCTTGTGTGATCTACAGGCTACTATTACTAAAGTGGTCTCAGTTATAGATACTCAAGCAGTACAATAGGGTGCTACATTGTTGACTTTGTAATTTTGCTTCTTTGCTTTTCAAACCAGTAGCCAAAATTAAACTTCAGAAATCTGATAATTTTTTGTTCATTTTGTTTGTTTTGTTGATCTTATTAGGCTCCCATTTTTATGACTTCTGATTAAGATGAATTTTTATCAGTTTCTGAAAGAAAATTACTATCCTTGAAGTACAATGAGCAAACTTTGTATATAGACGTTCTTTTGGTTTATAACCTCAGGGATTCATTACATTTTCAAAAACTTGGCTGAAATAAATTGTATTATTTTCAAGATTAAACTGCGATTCATATGAAAATATAAACTGATATTTGTAGAAAATACAAATCTAAGTTTTACACTGAATAAAATTTGTGTTTTATAGAATTAGCATTCCCCTCCCCAGAGGACCATAATTTAAGGTGAGAATATCCTCAGGTCCACAATATCCACAGATAATCTTTACAAAAATTAAGCTAATCGTAATCACCTCACACATCCTAATTTCAGCATGGAGGAGATTTTTTTTACATAATCATAATGAGAAGAACGTGAATACAGTTAGAGTCCAAGATCTCATTTATGATAAACACTTAGGCATGTTATGTTTAAAATCAACTTTACAAACCCTATGACATCTCTCTCATTAGTTGTCTTTTGGGACTTGGTATGTGAAAGGATGATGAAGCTGTAAAATGATGTAGGCAAAATCCAGTATAAAGTATAGGATTAGGGTTATTTAGGGGTTTTAGAATTGAAGTGAATAATCTTGAGATTAATTGGCTGATGCTGAGACTGTCAAAAGCTAACCACATGCTGGAGCAGGTTTATCCTTCCATGACAAAGGAAGAGAGAGCTCTGGCTAGCTAAAGGATAACTAACAATCCTCATTCTGACAGCAATGACTGAGAACTGCTGTCCAGACGGCTTGAGCTAAATAGAGGGACTGCTGGGCAAGTCTGGGTACTTCAGACTGATCTCAAGCATGAGCTTTAAAATACACTGGCTTTCATGCAGAGTTTATGATCATAGTTCACTGAGAGTAAACAAGGTGAGTACACACCTGTGTGCTTTCAGGAAGTAAATAAATGCTATGACCAGCTGGCCAAATGATGATAAGCAAATATTACTTATGGTTTCTTCCATAGGTACCAATTTATTCTTGGTTGCTGCTCATGAACTTGGCCACTCCCTGGGTCTCTTTCACTCAGCCAAAGCTGAAGCGTTGATGTATCCAGTCTACAAGTCCTCCACAGACCTAAGCAGCTTCCTTCTCTCTCAAGATGATGTGGATGGTATTCAGTCCCTCTACGGTTAGTGAAATTGGAAAAGGGAGTCCTTGTGGCTACTGATGCCACATAAGTCTCTGTGATTAAATTCAGAGACTTTGAGGGTGTTTGTGAAGCACAAAATTCACAGGTCGGCCACACTGTCAAAGTTAGGCTTTGTAACTCTGCCTCTTTCAATCTGTTCCCTTTAGGACCACCCCCACCATCCCCTGATGTCCCTGTGGTACCAACCAAGCCTAACTCTCCAGAAGCTGAGTCTTCGCTGATGTGCAGTCCTGCTTTGTCCTTTGATGCAGTCAGCACCCTCCGGGGAGAATTCTTGTTTTTTAAAGACAGGTCAGACCAAAAAGCCCTAAATCCCTTTCTATTTTTGATTAAGAAAAAAATGCCTAGAAAGGGCAATAAGCAGGAATATATATATACATATATATGTATATATATACACACATATATATATACATACATACACACACACATATATATACATACATACACACACATATATATACATACATACACACACACACACACACACACACACACACACACACACATATATATATATTGAACCCGATTAGTTTGATTCTTGTCTCTGAGTTTTTTGTTCCCAAATATCCTAGGCACAAGCTGTTCTTTAGAGGGTACAAATAATTTTCAGAGTCAGAGTTGTCTTTTCTTTCTTTCAAAATGATACCAGGAGAAGCACCACATTTTATCAGATTGCTTACTGCTCAGGAAGGAGAAAAAATTTATTCTGCACTAAAGAGAGCTGACAAGTTTTCGTCTCCAGATCTCTCTATACTTAGACTGGATCTACCGAGAGGCCCAAATGGGTAGAAATTATCATGCTCTTGACACTTCTCAAGTGCTAGGATTACAGGCCATGCCACCATACCCTACTTCAAGATCTCTTGTGTATTCTAGATTTTTTTCTGCGAATGTACAGGAATATATTTATATATCACACCCATGCATGTGCACACACACACACACCTCACTCATTTGCTATCCCATCTTTTTAGGAAGTGTGAGTGATACTTTACTAATTACACACTGCTTCACATGTATTATTTGTAGCTAAAATTTCTGCTGAACTAATTAGTTGACAACATGGTGGAAAGGTGGAGAGCTTCGATATCACAGATGTTGTCTGGAAATCTATAACAGGAGGTCTGGTCTGTGTACTCCTCGTTTGGAGAAAGAGAGAGAGAGAGAGAGAGAGAGAGAGAGAGAGAGAGCTATTTGCCTAGCACTGACAGAATGCAGGGTGAATTGGGGTGGGGACAATACACCAAATATGAAAGGCTGTTTTTCAATTGTCATCCCCCCCTTTTTTACATCTATTTTTAGGCATTTTTGGCGAAAATCTTTGAGGACCCCTGAGCCTGGCTTTTATTTGATTTCTTCATTTTGGCCATCCCTTCCTTCCAGCATGGATGCTGCGTATGAGGTCACTAGCAGAGATACTGTTCTCATTTTTAAAGGTGATTATTCCACAATACAGCTTTAACTTAGTGGAACAAGCTTTCTGGAGGGAAAAGTAGACAGGGTTTTACTGTGCCAAATTCTGTGTAACTAAAAAATAGCACAAGATAATAGACACATAATTAGACAACATTTTATGTTAAAAAGTAAACTCAGGGAGGTACACTTGTAAATATTCCTGGCACTCCACCTGGTTGAGCGAATGTGACTCCAGTGGGATGCACCTCGTATGGTGTCAAGCCCCTGGCCATGGCTGCGTAAACCGTAAACCGGTGAGGCACTGCTTATAGAAGGACCTCCCTAAGATGCATACGGAGGCACGCCCCTAAACGTGACTATGTAAACCCATGCACACCCCTTTTCTTAAAAAGAGACACCATGTTTTGGTTGCTGTCTTGTCCTGTCCTGCTTCTCTGCTTCTGTACCCGCCTGGGAACTCTCTTAAATAAACCCTCCTGTGGCCTTGGTAGTGTGAATATGTATGTGTCTCTTCTCATGCATGAAACCAACACATTGTCCAGATTGAAAATTCCTTCATTCAACCTTTGCTCATTCTTTGCAATTGTGCATTTTTGTTGAATGCCCATCATAGAACTAAGGCCTAACTCTAGATAAGATAAGACATAAAAAGACAAGACGCTAAGAATATATTTCCAAAATTGCAAGGCAAGGTTACTGGACTTTTAACATGACTGATGCTTCTGTTGTTTTATTTTTGTACAGGGAACCAGTTCTGGGCTATCCGAGGGCACGAGGAGCAATTAGGTTATCCTAAAAGCATCCACACTTTGGGTTTCCCTGCAACTGTTTCGAAGATCGATGCAGCTGTTTCTGATAAGGTGAAGAAGAAGTCGTATTTCTTTATAGAGGACAAATACTGGAGGTGAGATGCTGCAAGGGTAGTTATGTGTAGAGAGCAATTTGAGAACCGCTTTCTCCCTCTGAGGAAACACTTCCACCTCACCCTTATCCTCAGTCTCTGGGTGAGGATGGTGGCTTTGACAACTGTGGGGAGGGCTTTGAAACACAGGAGCATACTCCAATAGGCATTGCCTAAGTGTTCCTGTTTAGAGCATGTGACCCCCTACCCTCCCACCCTGTCAGCCCCCTCTCTCTAGCTGCTCAGTGCTGCACATGTTTCAGGCAGTGGTTAATTCCCTCCACCTTCAATGATGCCTCTCTTTCTGAACTACACATCCAGCTGGCCTTTTCTTCCCCATAATGAGCCATGCCTCACTCTATTGTTTCTTTCCCAGCACCCCCAGAGTTCTCACTGTCTCCTGTGCTTGGGTCTTGTCTTCCTCTAAAGCACTTCAGCTTAGGTCACATGATTATGACCCTGTTTGGCTAGAGATGAGACACAATAGCAGACCAGTTTCATGGTTTCCACTCAGAACTCTTTTTTGTCTTACTGATTTCTAGGCCATTTAGTGTTGAGTCATCAAGGCAGACAATCCAGTGTGCAGCCCATTGGTCAAAACCATACTTCCTGTACTTGACTTTTCATTCAATCCATTTTCCTAGGAGGTTTTCACAGCAAACTTCAGTGTACAGGGCGGGAGACAGACAAACAGAGGACATATGGTGGTGAAAGGAGATTTTTTTTCATTTTTAATATTCAACTTTTAAACTTTGTTTTATTATTTTATGTTTATGAGTTGAGTGTGTGTATGTGTGTTTGTGTACTCATGTATGTATCACATTCATGCAGTATCCTTGAAGGCAGAAATGTTCACATCATTTCTCTGGAATTGGAGTTATAGGTGGTTGTGAGCCACCATGTGAGTGCTGACGATCTAACCTAGGGCCTTTGTAAAGGTACACAGTGCTTTTAGCAGCTGAACCATCACTCCAGCACAAATACTCATTTCTATTGATGGGGGTATATCTGTGTGAAAATTTGTACATAAGCATACAGGCAACCATGGAGGCTAGAAGAAGAGATCTACAGATCCTCAGATGCTGGAGTTACAGGCAGTTGTAAGTCACCTGACTGTGGATAGTGATATGAACTTCAGGCATAGGAAAGCATGGTAGATGTGCCCTTAACGACTAAGACATCTTTCTAGTCGTGAAAATTGTATTTCTGACTAGTAACTCAATTCACACATACATGTGTGTACACTTATAGTCATATTTATTTATATGCATATATATATATATATATATATATATATATATATATATATATACAGTCATGCCCTTGTGGTTGAAAGAAGATGAAGATTCTCTTGTCCAGACTTAGGAAAAACAGTAACATAGAGCATTTCTGTAGTAGGCTATGGTCCTGTTCCCAGGGCAGCTACAGTTCTAAGAACTAAGTTTTACCTTATTAAAAACACATGGTACTAAATCAGCTTGACATTTATGTGCAGAACTTGGAAAAGTTACCAGAATTCCACATGACTCACAAATTTGGGGAGCATGCCCTCCACGCACTGCTGAGTTTCACTTCTTTCATTTTGTGCAGATTTGATGAGAAAAAACAATCCATGGAGCCAGGATTTCCCAGGAAGGTAGCTGAGGACTTCCCAGGTGTTGACTCAAAGGTGGATGCTGTCTTTGAAGCATTTGGTAAGAGGACAGTTATTCTGCTGGCAATGGGGTCCTTGAAATGCTCTGTAGTATACGAAGACAGAAGAGGATTAAATTATTTTTAATCATAGATTTTTAAAAATCACTACTATTTTCTCTCCCAAGAATTTCAACTTGTTTGCTTTTGTGGCAATTGTGGTTCTGCTAAGGTAAGCTGTTTTGACTCATAAAAGTGAACAACATGAACTCTTCTATCAAATGCAGGTGTGGAAAGACAAAGTGCCATTGAGTCATATCCTCACACTGTCAGCTGTTGCCTTTCGTGATCCATGTTCTTACAAAGCTGCCCTCAATGGTGGAGTCCAGTTCAAGGCTGGCTGGCCTTCTCAATCCTAACTGTTTCCACTATTCAATTACAGACTCTCTGTCTTTCCTGGCTCAATTAATGACTGACAACATTGGTTCCCTCTAAATACTGATCTTACCATGCTCTGAAGCTTGAAAAGAGTTGAATTTTTTCCCTATGCAAGAGTAAGCCAATGATCTTTACTGACACTGTGGGCCACATCTGCAGAGAGGGAGATGATGTGGTGTTTGTTTTTTTTTTTTTTTTTTTTAAATCACTGTTTCTCTAGAGCCAGAAATAGCCCTTGGACTCAAAGATTAAGAAGGGGAAAAGGAGGGCTGGGAAGAAAGAAAGGAAGTCAAAATTTCAAATAAGCATGGATTTTTTTTTTCCTGATTGAAAAAACAGACTCAGTGTAGTCTTCTTCACTCCCTGGCACACAGAGAGATAAGTATTTGCATCTGCCAAAACTTCAGTGGGTTTATGAGAAGGATGGAATTAATTAGACTTACTTTACAGAGCTCTTGCCCAACCAAGTTTTTAAAATAGTAGTTTTGTTAAATGCTTTACATTGTCCCTGGCATGAACTAAAACTACAGAGGCACACTGTGTTGTTTCGTTGTTGTTTTCTTGGATTAGCAAGGATTTGAACCCAAGACTTGGCACACTAGCCAAGACCGTGAACCTAGGATTTAGAACACTCTAAGCAAGGGTGTGAACACACGACTTTGGTCACTCTAGACAAGTGTCCCACCACCAAGTCACATCGTTGATTGTTTCTGTTTTTAACTTACCTCTTACTGAGTTTTTTAATCTTCCCAAATTTCTACTTAGAAAACAGTAGCTCACATTTTCTCTTGTCTTTACATGCAGGGTTTTTTTATTTCTTCAGTGGATCTTCACAGCTGGAGTTTGACCCAAATGCAAAGAAAGTGACCCATGTATTGAAGAGTAACAGTTGGTTTAATTGTTAGAAGAGATTCAAGGGAGACCTGCTCTATTTTAACTGAAGTTGACAGTTCTTCATTTGAGTCTTTGTGAACTGAAGTGGTTTCTTCTCCCCAGTATGTGGCATAGCAGAATCAAATGGAAGCTCTGTATCTCACCAGCCAGCCTCCAGTACTCACAGTGCATTCAGAATTCTTGTTTAGCTCATACTTTGTCCCACAGAAAGGATGAAGTCACTCCTGGGCAACACACAAATGACTGTATCTATGTAGATGATTTGCTTTTATTTAATAAAGATGATGTATCATTTATTTAATCATGAAATTTTACATGTTGATTTCCAGAACAAGTACTCAGTATCTTGAGCACTGATGGACTGAGCAATGCACAGCTTGATTTGCTGAGCCATTTGAGGTAGAGGTTTACTGTCTTCAACCGTGAGCTTACTCATAAAGAAAATGTACTGGACTGACCCTTCGAACCCCACTCCAACTATAGGAACACCAGACTTACTCTTGAGGGAGGGGGGACAAAATTGGATTTGGCCAGGAGTGGAGACTGATCCAAGCATTATTGGGTCAGTGGGACCATAGGACTGTCTGCTCCCTGCTGAGGGAGGGGATGGGGAGTTGCGGAAAAGAAAAATGACAAGATGTAGTGGGAGGGGGAAGGGACCTTGAATAAGGATATACAGGGATGGGAAAAAAAATTTCAGAGGGAAAGCTGAACACAAAGTAAATATATGTGTAGCAATCTTAGTTGCATTACCACCGTTGATAAGCCATGCTTATGATTCTTATCCTCTTTATAGTTATTGTTAATGTTTCCTCATTTTAAATTTATGTAACTGTTTTTTTGTTAAATACAAAATAAAGAAGGAAAAAAAAAAGAAAATGTACTATTCGCTCACCTAATGCACTTCTATGAACAGGAAAATACAAAGTGTGCATTTTCCCCACCTAGACATGATATGTCTTTGTCATTCTTAATGGAAAAAAGCTATGGGTGAGCCTCATATTATAGGACTGGCTTTTAATAACTGCAATGAATCCTACACTCATGGTAAACAATCAATAGTTTGTAGATGAGGGAATCAAGCCCATGTCTTCAACTTCCAGATTCCCTCAGTCATGTCCCTCCTTGCTTCAGCCATCAACTTTCCTCAAATCTACCCTATACACATATGAAAATACCATATTGTGCCCATTTTGTAAATGTGTTTGCCCCAAGACAAAAGTTTGTTCGCAAAGGACAATTGTAAGACAGGTTTCTGATCCCTCAGTAGCAGCTGAAGCTCAATGCCTAAGTATGCAGTGGGTACTCACTCCCTTTAGACTATTTATCCACTTGAAAATAATTTACTAATAATATTCCATGTGCCAGGCATTGCAGTAGACTGGAGACACAGAAACCTAAAAATATGCATGAATATTCCTGACTTCATTGAGATTGTTATAATTATCATTAAAATTCAACAAAGATAAACAAGTTGTCACAAATCTGAAGAAGCACTTATAATGTTAAGGAAATCTGAAGAAAACACAATTTTTAGGTATATTTCTAGGAGCCTCTTTTTGGAAGTATGTAATTTAGGAAAATGTTTGAGGCTGGTGGAACCACAAAACAGAACCTGATTGTGGTGAGAGGGTTGGTAAATAAGAAGCTCTTGATCACAAACAAAAGAAAATTCTAAGCAGCATTATACAGAGGACAGCCAGCATCAAGGAAGGCTTTAGAACGGGATGTGACCTGGCTTATGCCCCCCCCACTTGCTATCTTGATTCTGTTCTGTAGGTTTTAACCTACAGGATGTTCCTAAAGGTTCCAGAATGGCTTAGTTCCTATTGCCTTGGGAAGGTTTGGTCCTGGAAAGATTCAGTACTCTGTGTTTACAGGAAGCCAGGAATGTCTGAGCCCGAGGGTAGGAGGAAGGAAAACAGATGCTGGGGATCTGGTGAGGAATCAAGGATAAATCAGCAAAAGGGGGTTTTGACACAGGTGAGAAGATGAGGGTTCAACACTTCCCCAGTCAGCACATTACAGACATCTACAGAGAGAAGAGGGTGAATACAATATTGAGGCTTTTATAATAGTATTGATTAGTCATGGCACTTGATGTATGTATAATACTTTTATAATAGTATTGATTAGTCATGGCACTGTCCTAATGCTGTAATTTATTTTGCTTCACAGTGCTTGAAAAATATATGAGAATTGACTTAAGAAATTCAATTTTATAATTTTGTAACTAGATTTTTGATTAATTAGAATAATAGGAGTTGTTTAAATATTTAGAAATCCTATTGTCTTTTAAGACTATATAAAAAGATTTGTACTATTTGAAAACTCACCCACATTAAAATTATCTTATGATATGAATACTGATTAAATGTTATTCTAATATAATTCAGGTAGTTACTTTAACACAGTTTAAATAATTAAGAATACTTTATATTCAACTATATTAATCAATTAAACATTAATAAAAACCAGTACAAGAGATAGTACTTGTTGCAGAAAGTTTCCTGGGCCCATATGGGCCTGGAGTTTGTACCTGGCCCGTGGCAGCTTTTGTCACCCAAAGAAATGAATCAGACACTTATTAACTCAATACTGTTTGGCCTATGTCTCAAGCACATTACTAGCTAGCTCTTTCATCTTAAATCAACCCATTTCTACTAATCTACCAGCCATGTGTCCCAGCCCGTGGCTCACCTGGATTTCTTACATGTTTGTTCTTCTCGGGGATCAGAGGGTGACTGCATAACTCCACCTTTCTCCTACCTGCCTGTCCTCTGATCCTCCACCCACTTATACGGTGCTCCACATAGACCAAACCAGTTACTTTATTTACATCATACTGAGAACATTTCCACCACATTTCCTCTTTTCTGTCTAATCAAAAGGAAAGTTTCAATTTCCATATTGCAAAATTACATACAACAGAACAGCTCTCAAGCAAGAATTACAGTCACAATATCTAGTCTATTTGTAATTAACAAACTTAAATAAAATATTCTATTATCTACCTTATCCTTGTGAGACTAATGTTTCATATCTAATATACCTTTTAAAATATCTAAGAAAAACTATACCTATAGTTCTTAAATCTTCAACTACATCAAAGACCACAGAAGGATACAATATTATCCAAATAAACAAGAAGTGCAAGCAACTTGCAAAGTCTAGAAAATGACAGTGATAACACCTGTTTGCCTGGACAGTCACCCAAAGTTCCTTTGTAATATTGGAGCATCCATCTTCAACCTATAGGCTAAGTCTCTAGCATACCTTTCAGTGACACAGGAAATCTGGCACAGTCTGTCAGTCGCTTTTCCTTGTGTCCAGAAGGATGCCTAGCAATTTTTTCTGCAAAGCAGGAACCTGAAGGACCATCTCGGCTTGTTCTGCCAAAGTTCAGAAGTCACTTTCCTATGGAATCTGCATGTCCAGATTATTCAGCATACTATCAAGCAGTCAATACCAGAACAGTTTCTTGTCCAGTGGCTAACTGTTGCCACAAAGTAAATTCCACATGAAGTTTCTTCAATGCCCATCATTTTCCTGAAATACATTGGTGCTGCCAGGAGCAGACCTGTCTCACTGTCCAGAAAAGTCTAAGTTCTTAAAATAATTTAAATGCCATATTCTGCATGTC
>PVIH01008951.1:0-48628 GCA_004025045.1 Sigmodon hispidus | reverse complement strand
GTCTTTGTATACCTAACTAGCATGACTATAAGTTTGGTTATCATAGATGACTATTAATCTGCATTTCTCAATTATATATTACATTTTTAAATGAGTTACATCAGCATCATACCTTAATCAAGAGTAGAAAAATACATATAGCATAACAAAATTGACCTTAAGTTTATATCAATAAATCAAAATTCACTTATTTTTTTCTAATCATTCCTATATCATATTGTTCCCCCCCTGTTTTGTTAAAGATTGACTATGACCATTAACCATTTATAATAAAAACAAACATTAATAAGAAATATTTTAGGAAAATTGGATGTAACTTTCTTTCTTTTACTACATCCTGCTAACAAAGGACGATGACAATCTCATGGGGTCTTGAGGATGGATCATCTCAACTGGCATCTTAGAAGCTGAGAATGTTCAGGTGGCCTTGGCAAATGAAACCACATTTGCCTGGAACCAATCCATAAGTTTTGGTCTTCTGTGGAGACAAAAACAGAAACTCTTTTCCCAAGCAACATATTCTTATAAACAGATTTCAAAGTCAAGATATCTTTAAAGTATATGGATTTGTTTAACTTAGCAGCCATAGCAATCAATTGTCTTTCTGCAGTTAGCTCATTAAAAGTTAAAAAATTAAAAGAAAACACAATAACTATAATCCAGACTCTCTGTTTATCTGCCATCTTTACATGGCCTTTTCTATCTTTACTCCTATTTCTCC
Organism: Sigmodon hispidus; assembly: GCA_004025045.1. Lineage (NCBI taxonomy): Eukaryota > Metazoa > Chordata > Mammalia > Rodentia > Cricetidae > Sigmodon > Sigmodon hispidus. The sequence goes on along the minus strand of PVIH01008951.1, from coordinate 47,907 downwards.
TTTTTGAGGGCTTTCTTTACCCCCTTTTTCCTCTTTCTGAAGCCTATGTGTATTTTACATACATTGTACCCGTTTAGAGGTTTCATGAGTCTAAATCTGTTTTATTGAGAATTCTTAATCATTTTCCAACCAGAAGAGCTTTTAAAATGCTAGGATCACTGTGATTGCTGACTCCACCCCTTTTGGCAGCTTTTCAATATGGTGGAGGTGACTGCTGCATCTCTCACTGCTAGAAACCAGAGCAGACTCAGGAAATTCTGCTACTGGAAAAACTGTTTTTGGCCCTGTTTCCTTTCTGTTCAGTATAAGCAGAAATCTTAAATCAATCACACTTATGCCAAGTCTTCTGTGAAACGTATGGGTTTAAGCTGTTTGGCCTATGTCTCAGACACATTACTAGCTAGCTCTTCCATCTTAAATCAACCCATTTCTACTAATCTACCCGCCATGTGTTCCAGCCTGTGGCTCACCTGGATTTCTTACATGTCTGTTCTTCTCCGGGGGAGGGGGTGTCAGAGGGCGACTGCATAACTCCACCCTCCTTCTACCTGTCTGTCTTCTGATCCTCCACATAGACCAAACCAGTTACTTTATTTACATCATAATCATACAGAGAACATTTCCACCACAGTATTTATTTTTATGCAAGTAGGCCATATAAGAAGCAGAATGACACAGCTAGAAATAAACATAGACCTTTTCATTTTTGAGACACGGTTTTGTTAGTAGCCCTTGCTGTCCTGCAACTCATTGTGTGGACAAAGCTGATTATGGACTTACAACAATCTTCTTGCTTCTGCCTCCCAAAGAGGTGCTGAGATAACAGATGTGCAGCATCATACCTGGCCAGACTTAAAAGCTTTGAGAACATTTCAGCATTGACTTTCAAAATTATGATAATGAAAAACTATCAAGAATTATACAAAAAGAGATCTCCCAATGGACAGAAGAAAATCCAAGCATAATGTTGCTGTACAGGACTATTCTTATTTTAACACAGAAAGATATATACCATGCATATGTCATATAACTCTCATCCATGAAATGAGCATTGTTGAAGCTGTCTTACAGCACAGACAGCCATTCTTCAGATAGGCTGTGCAGCATTCTCAGGGTGTGTGGATGTGTGTGCAGACTTGTCTGATACTGGTTTGCTTTGCCCACTCTGATGCCTCCTACTTACTTGTCAGTGATTGAGCTGGAAAAGTGATTAAGAACAACGCTGGAAGAAGAAGAAGAGACTGACAGAAAAGACTGAATTGAAGAAAAAGAGGAAGTGGTTGGTTCTCCAAAGAAGACTGAGTTAAGAGATAGGTTGAGTGACCTGGTGGTGTTCAAACCATGAGATTGGGTTACACCTCTGATTCAAATCATAGTACTTGAAGAGCTTAGTGCACTAAGAGGATAGCTCCAAAAGCTGTAAACTTAGATTCTGCACCCTAAGCAGCCCCCAGAGTCAGATTGTTTTCACATCAGAGTGTCACTCCTGGCTTTGTAGCCTGTTTCTGTATCTACAAGTAGGACACACAAACATCAGTGGAAATCTGGGGAATCTGACACGTGTATAGTGTTCAGGTTGATATTCTAGAAATCAGCCTCTCTCTTTTATAATGATTTATTTATTTATCATGTATACAATGCTCTGCCTGCAGGTCAGAAGTGGGCACCAGATCTCGTTTACAGATGATTGTAGTCCATTATGTGTGTGCTGGGAATTGAACTCAGGACCTCTAGAAGAGCAACCAGTGGTCTTAACTGCTGAATCATCTTGCCAGCCCCCAAACCAGTCTCTCAATAGCTCATGAAAACACTAACTATAGACAAGAAAATGGATTTATGACTGAAAGTCCCTCTGTAGCTCATTGTGAGGAATATCTTAAAAGTTGAAAACTTACTGTGCTGTCTCTTTGATTATACCATAAATAAGTTAACTAAGGATGTCTTGTGTCCTGGTAGATAGTATCTATGGTTGTAGATAATATCTAGTGACTGGATAAACTCACACTCTCCTTATGAATATTTCAATCATTTGGTCTTAGGAGAGTAGAAAACAAACAAAAAACAAACAGCCTCAAGTATAAGATCCTTTTTACACAATCAAGCCTAGGATGAAAAAACCCTTTTATTTAAGAGTCATTTAAGTACCTACTTATTCCTTATTTATACATTAATTTATTCAATGATTATTTGTAAAAATGTAGGAAGTTGATGTAAAAAGCCCCAGTAGAATTTGAGAACCTTTTGTAATGAAATAAGGGAGATTAGCTCATAGCTTGGAAGAATAGTGAGGACTCTTCAGTCCAGAGGGGCAAGTGGGAACATGGAGGACTCAGGAAATTAATGAGACAGCCCTAGTGTCTGAAAACACTATTTCTCTCTTTGAGAATTCAATTTCTGGGCCAGAGCACACACATACTTACACTGCAGTCACAAAGACTTATGTTCCAAGGCCCCTTACCTGCTGTGACCTACAGCTTAAGATCCATTGATCATTTACACCTAAAGGCAATCTTTTAACACTCACGTAACCATGTATGCCCAAGGTCTGACACTGGGTTTAGCAATAGAACTACTATGTAGCCATATATAGGAATGAATGGATCAACAGACAGACAGACAGACAGGCAGACAGATAGATGATAGAGAGTAGAACCATCTTTTCCTATATCCCACTCTCTAAAAAAAAAAAAAAACAATATTAAATCATCAATATTTAAAGATTCTTGTCAAAGTCCATACATGTAGTAGAAAAAAAAGAAGGAGAAGGAGGAGGAAAAGAAGAAGCTCATATGAACTAATAACTTTCAAAAGGCTGGCTCCCTAAGTATGAAAACGTAAGACACAAGTTGAAATTCAAAGAGTGAGTTTACTTCTCAAAACATGAACACTCTTGAGGCCGTTCACACAGCACTCAGAATCAAACAACCAAGAAAATCACAGACTAATTTGCCTGTGTAGGAAGAGCTGGGAGTCAGTTGGCAGATTTGCCCTCTGGAAAAGTCCTTTTAAACATGTCATTCTCCTATGGGACAAAAGGCAGAGGCTGGTAATGTCCATATAATTATATCCAAAAAGGTGAGAGGAGAAAGATTCTCCTAGAAAAACAAAACAAAACCCAAAACCTCATGTTGATGTAAAGAGCAAACAGAGTTTTAACTTATTTTTATCTTCTACCTATGTCAATTCCAGGTATTGCTAAATTTAATTTTATTGAATCCCTGGATTTATTAATTTTTGTTTTCAAATAATCACACACCAGTCCACAGCTTACCACAGTTATCCTGCCATGTATAGCTAGCTAGAAATTTCGAGATCTGAGACTATGTACCTCTATGAGACTGGCTACTTTAACAAAACTTAATTCACAAATTCTTGGCTGTTTTTGGAAGAAATTGAATAAAATGTTAATTTATGCTTCCAGATGCCAGCCCTTGTCTGCATCCAGACAGATCATGAAACATCTTCATGTTTATATTAATGGTCCTGGGATTGGACCAGGAGACAGTGGGTGACCTTGCTGAAGAAGGTGGGTCAGACAGAGCATGTGCAAAGCCCGTTAGAGACCTTTTGTTTCTACCAGGGAACAGGGAGATGGCTTGGTGGGCAAAGGCACATGCTGTGTAAGCCTTGTGATCTTAGTTTGGTCCCCATAATCTATGAAAAGGTAGAAGGAGAGAACCTATTTCACAGGGTGTCTTCTGACCACAAAATGTGCTATGTTTCACACACACACACACACACACAAATACACACACTAGTAAGCACCTTTTCTTTCCTTTCTTCCTCTTTCTTTCTTTTTTTCCTTTGGTTTCTCTGTGTAACAACTCCAGATGTCCTGGAACTCACTCTGTAGACCAGGATGGCCTCTTGCTCACAGAGATCTACCTACACTTCTGCCTCAGAGTGCTAAGATTAAAGTTGTGTGCTGGTATACCTGGCCCTAGTAAGCATAGGTTCTAAAACTGGATTTCATTGCTTTGTTCAAGTAAAGAATAGAAGTTTATAAAAGTTTGAAAGCTTCTACACTATAGAATACATAGAGTCCTGCAAGGTCAGAGATTTCCTAAGCCTCTTGGAGGATCACACTTTATGTAATTGTTTCCTTCCTAACCCTGATGGTCACATTATTCTCTCTCAAGTAGGTTTAGTGACCTTTGTTTTCCATGTCCCAGGGAAGCAGTGAAATACACTTCTCTAAAATTTTATATTCTACCTCAAGATCCAATCATTAGACATAGACCCAAAGGATACTATATGCTACTGCAGAGACTCTTGCTCAACCAAGACCATTGCTGCTGTTTCTATAATTTTGAGAAATCAGAAATAGGTTAGATGCCCAGCAACAGGTGAATTGATTAGGAAAATACATTATATTTACACAAGAAATACTATTCAGCTATTTTAGAAAATTATGAAATTCAAAGGTAAATGAGTAGAACCAAAAAAAAAATTAATTCTGAATGAGATAACCCAGATCCCAAAAGAAAAATTTGGCAAGTATTTGCTTATATGTGAATTATTGAGGAGGGAAGGATCTCTCAGGGAAGGAGAAATAGAAAATACACTTAGAAATAAGCAGGAGGGATATACTGGAATGGGAGGGGGAAAGAAGAGGAAAATAAGGAAAGAAATATGGGGAAGAATTGCTAACAATAAGGAACATTTGAAAGGCCATACAAAAACCTACATTAGAAACCTCATATATAGATGTACATATACATATGTATGTATGTGAAAGAAATATAAATGAATTCATCAAATAATGAGAAAGTCAAAGCCTCAACTAGACTTCACTCACATCCAAGGGAAACCTCCAATGAGTGTCAGAAATCGGTTGCATCTGAACTGTCAAAGGGGCATTATAAAAGCCCCCAGGCAATTCAAGTCTGTTACCAAGGTTATCGTTTGCTCTCCACAAACTGATATTTAGGTCCCATTACTGTAAACAATATCTACCTAACTCTCTGAACACAGAGAAGTGGAGCTGGTCCTGCCTAGGGCTTTCACTCCCACTGACTAGAGTTCATGGTCCTGGAAGGTACTCTTCATAGCAACAGATGAGAATGCTATACACCAACCCAGCTTTAAACACTTTGATCTATGGTAGTGACCTATCTGCATGATATGCTGGTATAATTGTGGCACAAATACTGTGGGAGTAAGCAATGACTATCCAATTGTATTTAATGCTCACTCCATGAGATGGAATCCATGCCTGACACTGATTGTGTGGCTAAAAATCTGACACTAGATAGGCCATGAACCTAGAGGAAAACCAAATACTGTTGTTTTGCTAAAGGAACATAGGAATAAAATGACTTCTAATGACATTATGCTATATACCCAGAGGTCAGTGTGTCACTCAGTGATCATCAGGGAAACTTTATTCTTCAGTGTATGGGAATGAATACAGAGACCCATAAAAGGACAATTAGCAGAGAATGAGAGACTTTAAAACATTTAATTCTAATAGGGACGTCTCCATTTAATCTTTCCCCTCAAGGCTCAGGGAACTATGCGGAAGAGGAGGCAAGAAGATTGTGAAAGCCAGAAGGGATGGATGACACCAAGGAAACAATGCCTTCCAGACACAGCTGGACTGACGCACATGTGAACTCAGAGACCATGACAACATGCACGGGCCCACACAGGTCAAAATCACATGGGGTCCCAGTGCTGCAATGGAGGGCTGGACGCAAGCTCTCCTCCCCAATCAAGAAACACTTCCAACTGATAACTGCTCCCCAAAGAAAAGCTAATTTACCCAAGTGAGTCTCACTAGGGATATAGACCACACTTAAAGGCAAGCCCATGTCCAGTAGTAGATAAATATGAACTCAATGGTACTTTACTGGTCTTTTGCTTATATATATTATGATTTTCTATTTTCTATTTTTTATGGGTTTGTGTGTGTGTATGTGTGAATGCTGTTTGGTTCTTTTATTTTTCTGTGTTTCTTGAGAGGAGAGAGAGAAAGAAGAGTTGGAAGGCAGGGTGGTGAGGAGGGACAGGAGCTCATGTTCAGAATATATTGTGTGAAAATAGCTATTTTAAATTAAACATAAAGAGCATTTAAGGAGAGCCAGCCCCTTAACTTCTGAAGCACAGTCCATACTTTCCTTTTGTTAGCACTGTTTCCCTTGCCAGTGGTCATTCCCCTGAAGTCTTGCTCATGCCCGCCTACATGGCGTTTCCGTCTGTGTGAGCCCTCTCCAGTTTCCTCCTATGCTATTTCACTCACAAGTTCTTCCTCTTAGATGAGGAAGTTGTGTTTAAATGACTAGAAGGAAATAAATGCTTTCAAACCAATCCAAGATCTACCAAATACGATCTTAGTTTGAATAATGAATAAGATATAGGTTGTGCAGTAAGAACAGACATCCACAAGATGACGACAGCCCTGAGAACACTGCCTTTGGTACCATAGGGAAGGTGGGCTGGCTGCCTCATGAGGAGCTGGAGTAGAGGTCTGCTTCTTGGTGTTGTATATTATTGAGCTTTTTCAAAAAGGAAGGGACAGAAATAGAAAGACCTACAAAGACAGACCGCTTTGTTTCTTTAATGGGGATATGGATGCCAGAGTCAACACCCACCTCAATTTTATATGACATATGATTCATTGAGTACATATCATTCAATACAAAGCCATACATGTATTTTGCTATAACAAGAAAGGTTCCATGAGACCTTCTAAATGGATGAACATATAAATAAATGCATGCATGCATGTGTGTGTGTGTGTGTGTGTGTGTGTGTGTGTGTGTAGTATAAACACATGCCACCTACCCTTAGTAAGTAAAGATGTGCTAATATCTTAATTAAAGTGTAAGACCCCAGAATCACATTTGGACTCCTGTCAGTCTGTTTTACCTGCTGCGTTTAGACAGGTTTCAGAGATGGGTCCTCTTTGTTCCATGAGACTGATGAGCAGGATCTATGTAACTCTGTGGATCTAGTTGTCCAGCCTGGAGGAGAGTTCTTCTTGGGCAAAGTTTTCATAGCTTGTACCTTGATAAAGATAACAAGAAGCCACAGTGCTATTGCAGTCTCAGAGCAGATAGTTTATTAAAGGCAGAAAGGGACCTCAGGAATCCAGGAGAGCCAATAAATACTGGAGGGCCTAGAGTTCAAACAGCACAGTGTTGAACATCATCTGTCACCTGGAGTCAGTGATTACATCCTTTTTCCTGAGACCAAGATGTGGCAGATATCAGGAGAGCTGAGTAGTATAACCTGCTTATCAAAAGAGTCACTGAGGGCTGGCTCAAGGAAAAGGCTTGATGTACAAAGGAAGAGGGGATTAATTTTGATCCCAGAAATCCATGTGAAAAAGTGAGACATGATGGTATGTGTTTGTAGTTCTAGCACTGGGGATGTGTAACCTGTTGTATGAGCTCAGAACAATGGAGGACCTTCCCAAAAACTAAAACGGATGGCTCCTGAGAAAAAACAACCCAGGTGGTCCTCTGGCTTCAGCTATGCACATATACACGGGCATTCAAGTATACACACCACACCTCCACACCATACACACATACAAACACACATTACATACGCTGCATACACATACCATACACACACACCATACATACATCACACACATACATACACATAAACCACACAAATATACATACACACATACCACACACACACAACACAAACACATACATACATCTTACACTGCATACACACACACAAATATAACATATACACATCATACATACACACAGCCTTGGAGTATGCTGTGCCTATGTATTTAATAGGCCAAATCCTTTCTCAAATAAGATAGATATGAAATGGAGAAAATAACTGTTTAATTATTGAAGAACATCTATTTCACAAATATTTTGTTTGATATAATTCTGGGATCACCACACTAAACCAGTCCAAACAATCTGATATGGGTCAGAGTTTCTGATTTCTCTGCGGATGAAGAGGATGTTGTGAATTGTGAGTCACACAGCCTCTGGGCTTTCTTGAAGTGTGAGATGTCCCTATATAAAGATGGTGTTTCCTGGTAGAATATTGGAGCAGGCAAAGAGAGGACCATTCATTGGTGGCCTTGCCCAGAGAAGAGGGACATGATGCCTAGCCTTCCTCTGCTGCTGCTTCTCTGGGGCACCAGCTCTTATTCCTTCCCCGTGTTTGAAGAAGGACAGCGGCAAGATGCTGAGATGGCCTGGGTAAATGGATGCTACATTATACATGGCTGGGATGTGAGCCTTTATTTTGCACTCTTCTAGTATAGCATGGTGGCAAGAAATGATGTTTATTAGAAATGGAACCTCTCAAAAGTATATCTAGCCATGTTTACCTCCTTTCTGGTTGGAGGAGAGGGAACCCAAGAAGGAGAGGCAGCTCTCTCTACAAATGTGGATTTGCAACAGAGTATAAACCTCACCTACAAATCTTGTTCTGCCACAAGCTTCAGAAGGCTCAGGACTTGCTGGCAGGAGATCTCTGCTCTGAAACAGGAAGGACAATGAGGGCAGCAGAGTCTAACCAAAAGTTTAAAAGGAATTCTCTAGTTCAGCTAATGCTTCAGAATGTCATTTTGTTTTTTGGTTTTTTTTTTTTTTGTTTTTTTTTTTTTAAAGAACCATTCTCCACTTAGTGTTTCAATAACTTTAAATATTTATGTAGTTTTAATTATTTGCATCATGTGTCTGCCACCTCAGGTAGAGGCCAACAGTGGTTTTTGGATCTCCTGGGCCTGGGTTCTCTGCAGGCAGTAAGTGCTCTGAACTGCTGAGCCATGTCTCCGGATCTAGTTAGTGCTTCATTACTTTTATGTTTTATCAGAAATACCTGGAAAACTACTACAACTTGGGTAAAGATACAACAGTTCAAGACCTGAGTGGCAAGGGGTTGATGGCTGAGAAGCTGAAGCAAATGCAGCAATTATTTGGGCTGAAAGTGACTGGAAAGTCAGATCATGAAACCCTGAGAGCGATGAGGAAGCCCAGGTGTGGGGTGTCTGATGTGACACCAGAAGCCATCACTTCCAACAATCCTCGCTGGAGAAAAACACATCTGACATACAGGTAACTAGACCATACATCACAATCAAAATGCAGTCATTGTTCCCCATTAGAATTGAAGGAAGTGAGACCCAATGCATCCCCATCTTATTTTTTCTTAGCATTTTAAACTACACACCATTTTTGCCAAGAGCAGTTGTGGAAGCATCCATTGAGAAAGCCTTCAAAGTCTGGAGTGATGTGACGCCACTAACGTTCTCCAGGGTCTTTGAAGAGGAAGGGGATATTGTGCTAGCTTTCTACAGAGGAGGTAAATTCTTCAACCATGCCTTGACCTTCAATCTCCTCTGCTTTGCAGGGCCAATTGCTTGTTGAAGAGCATTATTGATTTTATGGGGTTGAGAAGTAAAATAGTATCACATTGGATGGGAGTCTGCTAGCAGCTCAGCAAAGATCTGAGCTAACCAACATGAGAACCAAATGAGCCTTTTTTGAGTTTTGTTTCTTGCAGACCATGGTGACAACAACCCTTTTGATGGACCTTTGTATGGCCTTGCTCACGCTTTCCAGCCAGGCCCAGGAATTGGGGGTGATGTCCATTTCGATCTTGATGACACATGGACTGACAGTAGCGAAAGTAAGTGTGCACTGACGCTGTCATCCGGCTGTCATCTCAGGTCATCCAGCTATTTCTAGCACATTGCAGTGTAGATCAATTTGATGGACAGAATGCATTAATGGAAGAAGGTAATCTGCTACCTATGCCAAGATAATTAGTAGCACACTGAGGAGTGATTTCTGATCATTTCCCTGGTAGCAAATGGGTCACTCTAAAACATCTTTTAAAACATTCTGAGGACTGGTGTGATGCAGTTCCTGAAATCCTCAATTTGATTCCTGGAACCCATTTGGTAGGTGGGAGAAAACTGAGTCCTCTAAATTGTTCTCTGTCTTTCACACAGGCATCCTTTGTGCACTTTGTGCCTGTATATACATGGGCACACAACGCAATAAATAAAAAAATAAATAAACAAACAAATAAATAAATAAACAAACAACTTTTCTTTTAAAAAGAAAGAAAATGTTGAAAGTTTCAATGTTTTACTTATGGACCAGAAATGTTTTTTACAGGAAAGATGCAATAAACTTAACAAATTAAGTATTAAACTTGGAAAATTGAATGAGAAAAAATTGTTTTGTGCTTTCCAATATTTTTAGCGCTAATCATTTATCAACTTTGTAAATAAGAAAAAGTACAAAATGTAAGAGTTTTGTTGCCTCTCATAATAGAAACTTGTCCCAGCTCTTTGTTAACATGGAAGGAGTCATCTGAACTGGACTTTAAATCAGTGAGATCTCTGTTGTATCAATATAATCCTAGAGTGTAGGTTTGACTGTGTCTGTTTATAGTTAATATACGTAGGCTCCCACCATCAGAAAAGGACTGCATACATATGTGTATTTTACAAAGGGACTAAGAAGATATAAACATTCACCTTGGAAGATTATTTTCTACTAAATGCCTCAAAACAATATAATCTTTAGTAATTAGAAACGGATCTTTGTTTTCCAGATTTCAATTTGTTCTATGTTACCGCTCATGAATTAGGTCACTCCCTTGGACTTACTCATTCTTATGATATAGGGGCACTAATGTTCCCCAGCTATACATGGTACACTGATGACTTTGTGCTAAACCAGGATGATATTAATCGCATTCAGGCTCTATATGGTAAGCGAAACAGTCATTAACTGTTGAAAGCACTTTCATTCTTCAAGTGCACTTCCAGAACAGTGGAAACTAACTCGAGGTCTCATATTCTGTAGGACCTTCCCCAAATCCCATCCAGCCAACAGGTGCTACAACCCCACAACCATGTGATCCTGGTCTGACATTTGATGCAATAACTACATTTCGGGGAGAGGTGATATTCTTTACCGGCAGGTAAGATCTCTCTTTTTCACTGGGCTCTATATTCACTGTTGTAGGTCATCAATATGGCTTATGAATTAACCTCACATTGTTTATAACTATGTGGTAACAATTTACTATGCTTTTTCATATCTTTTTACAACCTATAATGACTGATTCCACATAGATTAGAACAGTTGAAACTTTGAAACATAGCCTTAAAGGAAATTTCAAAGGATGTAAATGTGGTTCAGTAGATAAGCCATGCACAGATATATAGTATTACATAACATTGGGCATGATGATGTTTGCCTGTAATCTCAACACACAGACGGCAGATGCAGGAGATCCAAAAGTGTGAGGTTGGGCTGGAGAGACAGCTAAGCAGTTAAGAGCACTTGTTGCTCTCTCAGAGGTCCTGGCTTTGATCTGCAGCCCCCACATGGTGGCTCACAACCTTTGTTGTGGGCAAGCACACAGTTCACAAACATACATGTAGGAAAAATACTCCTACACACAAAATTAAATAAATAAAACTAAAAAAATAAATAAAAATCTTTTAAACAGTTCAAGGTCATTATCCTGGAAATTGGTTTTCTGTAGTGGTCTCAGTATGTTGAGAGATAAAGAATACATTTTCCTGTGGGTGTAAATAAAACATTTAGAATGCACTTAGGGAGTGTGCTGGTTTAATACCATGATTATTTTAGGTTTTCCTCCAAGATCCATGATACCACTATTCCTGGAACGGTTTGCCTCCTAGTGAGCAGGCCTAAAGTACAACTAGAAAGCTGTTGATTACCTTCAAGATGTGAATGTCACTACTGCACCCTTAGGGTTGTAGTACCACACTGATGGTTGATGTGGTTCATAAGTCCACGGATGGGTAGAGCTGCTGGTTGCCTCCCACCTTTGGAAGCTTGCATAGAAGCTCTTGTCTCATGATTGCTAGTCTTCAGGGAAGAGGCTTTTAGGTTAATTTGAGCTCAACAGTCTCCAGGCTCTGTGTGTGAAGGGCATGATGTCTTCAGCAATCAATACTTATCTTCTACTTCTGGGACAACCAAGGATAACAGCAATAGCCTATAATGTTTGAAGACTTTCTTTGATAACTTTGACCAAGAACTCAAGAAGGATTCTCATGTGTGATGTTGGGATTTTTGTTAGGTAGTCTTTGGCTCTTGGAGAGAGTATTGTCAGCTCATATGAAAAAAATCTTATTTAAACTATATATGCTTATTTATACACAGCTATATGTATATTATAGGGTTTTTCTTATGAAGACAGCTATTAGTATGATTCCTTATTACTTTTTCAGACATCTCTATTGTTATTTTATATTTATTCCTTCTTCTTCTCTTTCTTCTTCTTCCTCTTCTGTACTTATCTGCCTTTCCCCTTCCTAATTAAAACTACCCTTTTCCTGTTTTTCTGATAAATCACTTGAATGCTACTATTGTCCTTTCTATCCCTTCTACCCTAGTAATGGTTCCTTTTTACTTTCCTGGTTTCTGTAGCTAGTTGATATGTACTCACATCTGAAGACTTGAAGCTAGAAGCCTCTGATGAGAAAGAATGTGTGCTGTTTGTCTTTCTGGGTCTGAGATACCTCACTCAATATGATCTTTTCTAGTTCCATCTATTTATTTGCAAAGATCATGATTTTATTTTTCTTTACAGATAATAATATTCCATAGTATGAGTATATGCATAGAATATAAACCCCCCTCTCTTTCTCTCTCTCTCTCTCTCTCTCTCTCCACACACACACACACACACACACACACACACACATATTGTTTTACCCCTGTCTAGTCTCAGGTTCCTGGGCCTCCAAGCAGTGTTGAGTAATATTCATCTCCTAGAGTGGGCCTTAAATCAAATAATATATTGTTTAGTTGTTCCCACAAGCTTTGTGCCACAATTACACTAGCATATTTTGCAGGCAGGTGGACACCACGATAGATCTTTCTTGATTTCTCCTTTGACCCATTTATTATTCAATCATGAGTAAATCTTCATGAGTTTGTGTATTTCCTAGAGATTTGTTTACTGACAATTTTAAGTTTTATTATACTATGGTCAGATAAAATGCAAAGAGTTATTTAAGTCTTTTTGAATTGTAAGGATTTGTTTTGTGTCCCAGGATGTAGTCTATTTTAGAAAAGCTTCCATGTACTGCTGAATACAGTTGGTATTCTTTAGTCTTTGAATGGAATATTTTATAGATGCATGTTAAATTCATTTGTATATGACAGAAATTAATGCAGATGTTTCTGTTTTATTTTGGGGGCAGATGACCTGTTGATTGGAGAAAATAGCATATTAAAATTGTATACTATTAACGGACTTATTTAAATCTATATCTTTAAATCCAGCAGTACATTTTTAAAAATGAAATTGTGTGCACCAGACTTTAGTCAATATATGATTGAATTGTCTTCTTGGTTAGCTGTCCTGAGATGGCCCTCTTTATCTCTTCCGATTAGTTTTAACTTTAAGTCTATTTTGTCAGATATTAGGAGACTCACACTTCCTTGCTTCTTGGCCCCATTTGACAGGAGTATTTCATATCCTTTTACTGTAAGGAGATGCATATCTTTAAAGCTAAAAACTATTTCTTGTAAACAGCAGATGGGCTTCGGTTTTGGGGGTTTTTTTTGATCCACTTAATCAGCTCATGTCTTCTGGTGGGAAACTGGGGTTATTGATATTTAAAGTTATTATTGAAATGTGTGTTTTAATTGTAGTCATGTTGTTATCATTGTTGCTGTGTTCTTAAGGATACTGAGTACTTTACTAATTATGGCTTAATATTTTTTCTACAGACTCTCTTTAGCCCTAAATTGTATTTCCTGTAGTTTCTTTAGATTTGGCTTATTGGATAAGAATGCTTAGGTTAGTAATATTGTGGAAAATTTTTCTTTCTCCTTCAATTATGGTGGAGAGTTTTGCTGGGTGTATTAATCTAGGCTGGCTGTCATAGCTTTTAGAATTTGAAATGCACTGTTCCCGGCTCTTTTGGCTTTCAAGATTTCTATTGAGAAATCTGTTATCTAATGGGTTTTCCTCTGTATGTAACTTGTGCTTTTTCTCTTGCAACTTTCAGCACACTTTCTTGGCATTTAACTGTGATATACTGTGGGGATTTTCTTTTTCTGATCTTGTATATTTGGTAGTCTCTGTGCTTCATGTATATGCATGGGTATGTTTTTCCTTGGTTTGGGAAAATTTTCTTCTATGATCTTGTTGAGGAGCTGGTCTATTCTGTTGACTTGGGGTTCTTCTCTCTATTGTCTATAATACAAAGGCTTGGTTTTTCATGTTGTTCCACAATTCCTGTATGTTCCTTTCCTGTGTATATTTTTGTAATGTGTCATATTCCTTACTTGTTTGCTCTAGATCCTCTCCTTATCTTTAAGTCCTGATACCTTCTGCTTGATTCATTCTAATTCATCTAAGGATGTCATTTGCATTTTCTAGTTGAAGTGCTGGGCTTTTCAATCCCATCTTCATTTCAACTTGAGTTCTTTTCAATGTTTCTATCACCTGGTTGAATTTCATTCTTAAGTCCTGGATTGTCTTCATCATTCTATCAGCTCATGTTGGTGTTTTGTTGGGTATTACAAGTATTTATTCTCTTTAAGTTCTTTACCTTTGATGTCTCATATTATTGAGCTGTCTCATATTATTTTTTTAACTTTTTTATTCTTTAATGAAGTTTATGATTTTTTTTTTTTTAAATTCTGTGCCTTTTGGTTCATTTAGGAAATTCTTACTAGCAAACATTCCTACAGGTTTTGCAGAGAAGATAATTGCTTGAACCTTTATTTTCTATTGTTGGTATATTTTCAATAAGATCTATGCAAGTGGACATCTTTTGATAGTTCTAAGTCTGATAAGAACAGGTTGGGGCAGAAAAGAGGTTGTATGGGCAGGTTGGGCCTAGAGGTTTAAAAATGGTTTAGGAGGAATGGACGGGAGGCATAGGGCTCATGTAAAGGATGTACTGGAATATGGCGGCAGATTTGGCTGGGTAGGAAGGTTGAATGTAGTGGGGGGGAGCTAAGGGTTGGAGGGTAGGTATATAGATCATTGCAGAAGCCTAAAAGTTTACATTTCAGGCAGGGGTGGCCAGGCTAGACTAGGACCTTAGATGTGAGACCCAGGCTAGATCTGGCAGGTTGCGGCGGGTAAGTGAAACTCACTGGGCTAGACCCTAGGATGTAGAAGGTCTGCTGAGTGGAGAGATTGGATGTGGCACAGAAGAGGCCTGTAGGTGGTGAAGTGATAGATAAGATTTTTAAAAATTATACCATATATAAAAGATTTAATCTTCCACAGGTTTAGGTCTCTATAGGAGAATTCTGCATCCTCAGATCCTCAGGGATGACAACCGTCTCTAAGTACAGACCAGTGTATTACAGTTGGTCACATGCTACAGTCAGATCCTCATGGCTCAGCAAAGCTGACTGTTAAATTTTCAAGGCTGATGCAAATTGGATGCGAATCACAGTCAATATAAAAGTTAAACTATACTAGAGCCAAAAATAATAGAAATGAAACATTGTCTTGCCATCATTTTTACCGAAATTCATTGATAGTATTGAGGTTGAAACCGAGAGCTTCACACATGCCAGGCCAGAGGTCTATCACTGATCTACATGTCCAGTCCTATTTCCACTACCTTTTATTCCTTATATTGAGTTTGTTTATATCACTTGTGTCTACAAATGATAGGGATCCCAGATGACATACTACTGTCACCTTTAAGATTTGCCACAGCATGAGTATTTCGGTCAAGAAACAAGCACATCGAGCCTTCACATCTGGCCTCTCCTTTGGAGAGGCAATAGATATTTGCTCACAACAGCGCTCCAGTGAGAAGGGTAGAGACTGCCAGGAGACTCACTAACAACTGTACTTTCTCTACCTTTCAAACCAGGTTCTACATCCGGGTAAACAGATTCATGCCAGAACCTGAGCTCAATTTGATAGGTATTATCTGGCCAAATCTGCCAGGTAAACTTGATGCTGCTTATGAAGTTAGTATAAAGGATGAAGTCCGCTTTTTCAAAGGTAATGTCTCTGATTTTTTCTCTGTTTTTATAAATGAAGTTTTCATTTGGCTTTCAAGTGAGATAAAGGATACTAGCTTCATTCACTGCATGTGCTTCTGAAAAATCTAAATTTCTGGAAGGAAGTTAACCAGAGCACATCAGTTTAGTTAGAAATTATATTGTATACTTAGCATCATTTTCACTAAAAATAAATAGCTAGAGATAATAACTCTTGAAGAATTTGGAGACCTGGGAGGAGGGAAGAGAGGGGAAGCAGTGGTAGCTATGGAAAAAACTTTTTAAATAATAATAATAAAACATCTTAGAGATAAAAAATAAAAGAACTTGCAATCACTGTGTTGTAAACTTCCTTCATATCACTGGAAGTGCTTAGAAATAAAATTGAGAGACATGAGGCAATTCTACAAAAGATGACACAGAATGATTTTGTGTGTACAGTTTTCTAGACTCTATTTTAATGTGAACCATCATCCCCTTGAGAGAGAAGAAAGCTATCACCAGGTAGGCTGCTGATGTGATTTCTCCTAGTAAAGAGGTAACATGACTTTCATTTTGAGGCTCTGTTTTTAATGTTGGGCAATATGGTGGTGAACATGTTACTACTTTACTAGGAAAAATTGCTCATGTTCCCAGTACCCTGTCCCAGTGACATCCTGCCTTGAAAAACAAAATAGATTCACAAGTGTCACTGTAAAACATCCTTGAGAGAATCTAAATTTTACTAAGTTTTCCAGGAAACTCAGTCATAGATTAATGTCTGAGAAAATCAAAGTCACTGTGGATGGAATTCAATGAGTCTATGTGACAGTCTAACATTTGATACTTTGACCACTACATCAGACACACGTGTTTTTACCAACATGCTTGGCATAGGACAATCATTGAGACACTTGATACAGTTACACAGTTAGAAGAGAGTGTACTCCAGACTGGCACAACACTTTACAATGGCATCTCTAGCCTTTATTATGTAAAATTAAATAGAAGTTTACAAACACATCTTTTCAAAGCACTGTATCATGGGAAGTAAAATAAGCATGTTTGTGAACAAGAGTAATCTTGCCTTCAAAGCAGACCAATTTCCTATGATACATAGCTTAGGTACTGTAAACAGACTCTTGAATCTGCTTAAATTTGCATATCTACGTTTTAAAATACCATTGAACTTTGTTATCACTGAAGTAGCCTAGAACTTGTAGTTGTTTGAGTATCTGACTTTGGAAAGGAGTTTCAACTGCAATGGAAAAAAGAAAAAGATAATTCTCAAAGCTTGTTACAGAATATAATGGCCTAGAAAGAAAAAGAAAACTCATAAGAACCAGGCTTGGTGGCTCAAGCCTTTAATAGCATCATTTAATAGGCTAAGGCAGGAAGATGGCTGCAAAATGGAGACCAAGCCAGGTTACACAGTAAATTCTAGACAGACTAGGTTACAGTGTGAGACTCGGTCTCAAAAACAAACAGCCAAGTGAAAGGTAAACTCATTTAATTGATTTGAAATTGGATCCCAATATCAACATTTAACACAAAACAAGACACCACCACACTTCCCTGGATGGCTGCAGTCTGCTAAGACACTGCTCTAGCCTGTAAAGTGTAGCCGGAAATGCAAACAAGGAGGTTCATCTGTGGCTTTTGGTTGGCAGGCAATAGGGTGTGGGCTGTTCGTACACGAAGCGTTCTGAGCGGATTCCCCGTGGACATCCACAGCTACTTTGGCTTCCCTAGCTATGTGACACATATTGATGCTGCTGTCTGTGAGGAAGAGAATGGAAAAACATATTTCTTTGTTGATAACAAGTACTGGAGGTAAAGATTGAAAACAGAATAATATTAGAGTGTCTGTTCGTTGTTTAAATACAGGAAGATCTTAAAATGACTTTCAAATGGCCTTGGCCAACTGCCTTTGTGGTCAATGGCTGTAGCCCCTGAACAATCCTCAGGCCGTGGACTGATGGATATCAATCATACAGTGCTTCTACAGGGAATTCAGGGAGCCTGTGGCACTGTCACATGCTGTGAAAAGATGGGACAGTAAAAGCATCCAACTTCTTGAGCTACTTTGTCATAAACTTAACCATTTACACAACATTTTATCATAAGAGAACATCCCTGCAGTTGATTGGATTTCAGAAGGACTTTATGCATATTTTGATACCCCCAACATTCAGCTTTGCCTCACTCAATTCACCCTTTCCTAATCTCAAAAATTAAATATTTGTATGCAATCCTTGATGGTGTGTTTTCTAGAAATATTTTAAGCAATCTGCATGTTTGGTCAAAGGTCCTAATACTTCTAACTACTTTTTAACCAGGTATGATGAATATAACCAATCCATGGATCCAGGTTATCCCAAATTAATAACAGAGGACTTCCCAGGAATTGGTGATAAGGTTGATGATGTCTTCCAGAAAGATGGTAAGAATACAAACATATTGTCTCCATTTGTTACAATACTAAAAGTAACAGTATTCTTGCATGAATTCTAATTAATCTCATAGTAAAAACGCAGAGCCAGATATTGGGGAAAAGCTTAAAGATCAGACAGACAGAGGAACAAGCCACAGCCACTTCTCACCTTGTCAATTCCTTAGCCAAAGGGAAGGGCCAAACTCAGTCTCCTCTCACCTTTGTATCTCTTTCTCTGCCCAGCCATTTTACTTCCTGGCTCCAACTTTCTAGTGCTGGGATTAAAAGCATGAGTCACCACTCCCTGACCTTTATGGCTAAAATCTATGGCTGACACTATCCTCTACTCTTCAGGCAAACTTTATTAGATACACAATATATCACCACACAGAATTGTTATTTAATGTAGATATAAAAGTGCAAATGTAAATTAAAATGCAAATGTAAATATATATATAAATATATATACACTGAAGTCTTGCAGTACTCAGGATTGAGTCAAAATCTAGAAACTACATGTATAACATAATAAATATGTTTTATTTTATTTCTAGGGTATTTCTATTTTTTTAACCAATCAACTCAACACAGATTTAACCTACAAATAAGACAAGTGAATGCTTCCCGTGGTTCTAACACATGGTTCAACTGCTAAGAGGACTGGCAACCTGTCACCAAGCTAATGAAAATACATATCTCATGATCTTACAAAAGATATTTTTCTGAAGAGTCAAGTACTTTTATATTTTATTTATCTTCTCAAATTGCTGATATGCATTGCTACTAAGTGCAAATTTATTTTTATTTCATTTTTATATTTGCATAATTTATAGTATATTTTATGAACTTAAACAGTTTAGTGCTACAATTGGCACAACTGGCAGCCTAAGAATGCTGGGTTTATGACTGATAAGTCACTAAAGAAGGCCATTTGTCCAGTACATAACTCTGACACTGACCCTAGACTTCTTTCAAGAAAGGAGGGTCAACAGAGAAGCTCTCCCTGAGGAAAGGCAGCTCTTGAACACACAGACAGCTAGAAAACAGGAAAATCAGTTGGTGCTTTGGATTTGGTTTTTAAAACAGATCTTACAGCCCAAGCTGACTTTGAACTCATACCTCTTCTACCTCTGACTCCCAAATGCTGGGATTACAGACAGCCCATCATGCACAACTAAGATACATTTTTTGTACAAAATAAAGATTTGATACTTGAAATAAAACCGCTGTGTCTCTAATGCTTTATATTTCATTATGTTGTTATTACCTGATTATAAGCCTCCCTTATAAATGCTATATTTTCTCCTTGGAAATGGAAAACAATAAGAAAAATACTCATGAGAAAATTAGACTATCCAAAAATTTCAAATTTCTACATTCTTGTGGAGTTTTCTACAGCAGAATATGCCTCATAAGCAAGGGTATCACTTCTTAAATATCACCAAGTACCAAGACAGAGTGCTCAAAATGGGTCTTATATACTCAGCTATGATGTCATGGTCCAGCTACAAGGCTGGACAAGAAAAAAGTTATTGAAATGGCACCTATAACTTGAGACTTGGTATTACAAAAAGGGATCCAGAAGCTTTTCCAATACGCTGTTTACCTGGTACTTCATATTGTGCACAAGATGATAACAATATTGCATAGTCTATGACAGAAAGATCACAACTTCTGTCTCACAGTGTGGATCTAGCATCCAGAAGGTGCAAGGAGACTGGCACATCCACTGGGTTTTTTTTTTTTTACAAGGAAATGAAGCCCCTGTGCTAGACTCTGGAAGCAGTTTTCCCTAAAACTATAAGGCATATAATAGAAAGAAATGTAGTGATGTCTGAGGCACTTATGTGTTTGGGTGAATGCACACATGCCTGTGGAAGTGTTGTTGAACCTGTGTCAAGGAACCCCCCAAAGACCACTAGGGAGCTTGATTCGATGCAAACACATGAGGGTCAGTTTATTCTTTTGAACATGTTCTAACTAACCCAGGCCAAAACCCTTTATTCCTACTCAGTGGAAGGAATTTGGCCCCAAGCTCAGAGGCAAGGGTATGTTTAGAGAAAAGCATACATAAGCTGGGTGTTATTCATCTTGGCATTTCAGAATTGTGTAAAGGGGTCTGGGGTACAGTAAATTCATGGAAACTATTGGCTAAACTTTTGGTGTGAACTCAAACTTCGAATCTCCTGGCTGAACTTTTCGTGCGAAACCAAGTTTTAAATCTATTGGCTGTCAGGCACATTCCTGAGACGTTTCCTAGACTCTTCTTAGACTTAGGAGCCTGCCCTCAGGCACCAAATGATCCTTCCCTGAAACAAAGCCCTGCAATGGTAAATCTATGTCTTTACAACATCTGAGGAACTTATGCATATACACATGCTTGTGAAGGTCAGACAGTGTCTTAGAGTTTCTATTGTTGTGAAGAAACAACATGACCACTGCAATTTTTATAAAGGA
The DNA here is from genome assembly GCA_004025045.1 of Sigmodon hispidus. Classification (NCBI taxonomy): domain Eukaryota; kingdom Metazoa; phylum Chordata; class Mammalia; order Rodentia; family Cricetidae; genus Sigmodon; species Sigmodon hispidus. Next base: position 27,066 of record PVIH01008951.1, on the reverse strand, counting down.
AAACATTTAATTGGGTCTTACTTATACTTTCAGAGATTTAGGCCATTATCATGGCAGAATATGGCAGCATGCAGGCAGACATGGTGCTAAAAAAGGAGATGAGAGTCCTACATTTTAATCTGCAAGTAAAGAAATTGTGTCTCATTGGCCAGACTTGAGCTTATAAAACCTCAAAACCTGTCCCCACAGTGACACACTTCCTTCAACAAGGCCACAACTCCTAATAGTGCCCCTCCCTCTGTGCTGAGCATTGATGCTGTGAGTCTGTGAAGCCATTTCTACTCACATCACCAGACAGAAACCTCAGTTTTAATTCTTCATGTGCTATCCAGCTTCCTTGCTTTGTTTCTTTTTTCTCTCTTTCTTTCTTTTCTTTCTTCCTGGAGACAGCATTTCTCAGTGCCCTGGAACTTACTGGATTGTCTGAACAGGCTGGCCAGTGAAGCCTAGAGATTCCCCACCACCTCCCCATGCTGGAATTCACAACTAGCCCTCCCTTTTTTTATTTTGCAAGTGAAGTTTGCAAGCAATTTAAACTGAGCTATCTCCCCAGCTCCCAAGTTACTCTTTCGATCAACTTGTAAATTGTGGTTAGCTAGCCAACCTTGAGTTCTTTCCTCTATTTGAATGATTCTAGTCTCAATCTTCTTGGATTGTTATGAAGATTAAAAAGAGCACATACTTAAAATCTCAGATATAGGAGCTCTGTTCTAGAGATTTCTCTTTTCCTTGCCTGCTTGCTATACTGTATACATATTCAGTAAATTTAATAGGTAGTAAGTTACTTAAAAACAAACAGGACTCCATAGCTCCAAGTCATTAATCTTCTCCAGGTGTGGTAGTTTAAAGCAGAGTAAGTTTATTCATCAAAATCTCTCCTGGGAGGCACATCCTTTCATGGTTAGTCAACTATAGTCACAAGCATAGCTCTAGGGTTCACAGGAACCAGCAGCAGGGTGTGCCAATACCAACAAAGCTATGAGTCAACAAACATCAGGCATCTCAGAACTTGTCAAGTCAGCTCCTCAGATCACAGCCTGTTAAAGAGCTTATCTGTTAAAGATGCCAGGGTAAAATGAAAGGGGGCTTACTCCCAGCCAGGAGAATGCATAAAACTAACACCTTGAGTGAAGTTTTCATCTACATCATAGGGAAAGGAACCATGTGATGATACTATGTACTGGCTAAAGTCTAGCTGATTTTGTCTGAGTCTGCTTGCAGCGAGGTTTGCCTCTGTATTTCAGTTTGGTTTATTCTCTGTAGTACTTAGACTAAGCTGACTTGCCTGGCCCAAGGCACTCCTCCTCCGAGCTATGGCTAAGAGACCTCAGAGCCTCCTGGTTTGTGGAGGTCTCCAGTACCAAGCTTTCCTCTGGGAGGGAGGTAGATAAGACTAAAAGGTAACTTCTATATATCTCTATCCCACTAATTTGAAATTTCATACTTCAGATATAGTAGGATTACTTTCATTTCACTGAAGAAAGATGTACTTCAAATGTTCTGGCACCCTTTAAACTTCTATATTGAGGAGATAGTTTTTCAGCTAAGAGCAATTACTGCTCCCCCAAAAAACCTGCTCAAGCATGCTCGTGGCATATATATATACAGAGACATGTACACTTGTTCATAAACAAAAATAAATACTTCTTTAAAAAGAGCTCATTTTGGCATAACAGCTACTTCAGACTTTCTGTGCTTGAAGAGTACTGAGCTCGGCCAAGGGAGAAAATGAAAATGCTTTCAATGTTACATGAAGAGAAAGGACTGGAAATTCCATTGTAAACTTCAATTGTGTACTTTGGGAGAAAGGAAAAGATAAAAATTGAAAAGCAGAAATAAGGAAAAAGGTAGGAGGAGCATCTTCATCTAATATGCAATTAACTGATTTCCACTTAGCAAGTCTTTATGGGGTCAGTACATCATGACATTAGTCATGAGATGAAGACTGGGTGGACACCTGAGCTTCACCTCTGGGCCTTGCCTTCTCCAAGCTAGCTGTATTCTCACAGTACTCCCCACTTCTCCCAAGGGTCAGTAAATTCATCTGAAAGTCAGTAATATCTATTACATACAAGGACTCAAAAAATGGAGTTTCTTTCAGTGGATCTTTCTAGATAGCCATCTCCATGGTTACATTAAGACTCTTTTCTCATTAATCTATTTACTCCTTGTATATTGTCTGTATGTTTTTTTTTAAAGAATCTCTCTTCTCAAAATAGCTAAATATTCTACAAACACTAATTCTCCAGGCAGTTCCTTTTCCTCTTTACAGACATAGAAGTCACTTCCTTGAGATTAAGCATTTTTCCAAGGTTAGTATGTTGAAAGATTTACTGATGAAAGCTATTTCATCTTCATGCTGAATTTTTGTGAATGAGCTTGCAGTCATTCAGATTAAAAGTAACACACATGTGAGTCATGCTATTAGTGACCTAAACACTGACTCCCTATAAAGGAGTGGCCACCAAAGCAAAGACATACAAGTCGAAAACGAGAGACAGATTGTTTTGTTAAGAAAAGGCTGTCCGGATGGAGCCACTGGCCACCCTGGTTCTACTGTGCCTGCCGCTCTCTTCAGCATACCCTGTGCACAGCACAGCCAAGGGAGACTACCCAAGCACAGATTTTGTTCAGGTAAGGGACTGACTTGTTAAAAGGCAGCTATACCTCCCTGATCTTCCTACAGGAGTAGATGACTTGACTAGAAGTTGTGTTGGAAAATATTCAAGTGTAAGAAGTAAAAAGTCCATCTCTGCAGAGAAGGGAAGGGAAGCAAGGAAGGAGTGTTTCACTCCAGGGTGGATAACCCAGGCAGCAGCAGGCAATGACAGGGGGCAGCCAGGGGTAGATGAAATCTCTCTAGCTTCAAAATTACCTTCTACAACTTCAAGAAATAATGCATACTCTAACTTTTTATTTGTGACGGAATGAATTTATCTAACACAATTCAGTACTAACAGTCTGGGAAACTTAGACATTTTCATGTAATGCCAGTTTCCTTTGGTAGCAAATTAAATTGCAGTGAAATAGTAAAAATGGAGCATCTTGGCAAAAAAATAACAAATTAAGTATTAAACCTATTTTGCTTAATAAACTGGGAATACTTAAAATAGACTTTAAGTTTTGTATAATTGGTTTAAAAGTTATAGTCATGCTTTAAACCTGTGTGTTTCATTTCACTAGCAATATCTAGAAAGGTACTACAACTTGGGAAAAAATGTGGAACAAGTGTTTAAAACAAAAGACAGTAGTCCTGTTGTCCAAAAAATCCAAGAAATGCAGAAGTTCCTTGGGCTGGAGATGACAGGGAGACTGGACTCTAGCACTATGGATGTGATGCTCAAGCCCAGGTGTGGTGTCCCAGATGTCGGTGGCTTCAGTACTTTTCTAGGTTCACCAAAGTGGAAGAAAAACGACCTGACCTACAGGTAATGGGTGCAAAGTTTTCACATAGTGTTAACACTGTCACAGCACAGCGGCACACACTACCTTCTTCCACTTCTCTCATCCAGGATTGTGAATTATACACCAGATTTACCAAGAGAGACTGTGGATTCTGTCATTGAGAAAGCGCTGAAAGTCTGGGAGGCAGTGACCCCACTCAGATTCTCCAGGCTCTCTGAAGGAGAGGCTGACATAATGATCTCCTTCACTGTTGGAGGTAATGAGGTTGTTCATCTGGTGTTTTAAGTTGTTCAGGCTACTAAAACAAAATGCTTCACATGGGGAAATTCATAAACAACAGAAAGGTATTGCTTCGAGTTCCAGAAGATGAGAGTCTGTTCTTGGGTTTGGAGAGACTGTTCTTAGGTAGCGCCTGAGTTTTCTCATGTAGCAGAAGCCACCAAGAAGCTTTCCCAGCTTCTTTCACCTGGGTACTAACCATCACAGAGCACTTACACCCTGAGCAGCTTCTACAGACTCTGCCCTGTGATCCTGTCACATTAAAGATTACATTTCAACATGAGGATTTTGAGAGACATCTACATTCAAACCACACAGCCATTGTGCTGTCTTACTGAAAAGGTTAAAAGAAATTTTTACTACTTTTATTTTCTTGAATTTTTTTTCCATCAGAACATGGAGACTTTTACCCTTTTGATGGACCAGGACAGAGTCTGGCTCATGCCTACCCACCTGGGCCTGGATTTTATGGAGATGTTCACTTCGATGATGATGAGAAATGGACACTGGGACGCTCAGGTAGGATGAGTTCAGATATCCAGAAATAACTTTTCTAGAGCAAGTGTCAAGTCGAATGCTCTGCTAGCTTCAATTCTAATTATCTGTATGGCAACCTGAAGCCCTGTCCATCTAATCATCATTAACAAAGGGTATAAATAGCTTCCTTCATTGCCCCCACCAAATATAATCCAGTAAGTGCTATTTGAAAATATTTCCATAACTCAGGATTTTGTTCAGGGTTTAAGTGTATTCTAAGTAACACTGTTTACTACTGCAATGACAAATGAAGTAGTGTTGAGTGAGTGCCACTGAGTGAGGTGAGACCCCAAAGTTGCCTTTGACTTTGAATTCTCATTTGCCTCTTTTTTCATTTAAATGTAATGGTTGGGAGAAAATGCCAGAGACTAAAAGAAGATGCTCTGTTTAAATAAACATGCCACCTTTGTTAGCTTGGAAGCCTTTCTCCTCCCCAAACTTTTTCTAAAGGTCATTATTGAGACGAGGCACCATGACTATTAACTGCACTGTACTTCAATTTTGTAAGTGGCGTTTGAATTTTGGAGGCAGACTGTTGAAACAATCATAATTTCTGGATTTCTGGGTGTGTTGGACCACTAACATACAAGTCTTTACTAACTGTGTAGGCCTGGAGCAATGCCATATGATATGAACAATATTTCTTCTCTTTAATCTCTGGTTCAGTGATCAGCACCAACAGATCCTTTCATAGTGTGAGGCATCTGTGAGTCCAGCTGTGCTCATGGCAGAAACAAGCAATGGACATGTTTCAGTTTATGCCGAGACTGTGCTCTTTGTACAGTATCCATTACTAAGAGGTGGATTTTCCCTGAAATACAGTTTTTGATGGTTTCATAAAGATATGTGAATATATTTATTCCCATTATCTTCTTAGAAAGGTTTTTATAACAATCAAAAGTTGATGGTGGTGATGAAATTCCCCACAGTTTTGTTACTTAAAAGGTTGAAGAATATGTAAATAACTTGTGGTTGATTTAAACTGTGGTTAAAACCACTTTGTTACTAACTCTTAACAGTGGTTACTGATTTCTAGACAATAAGGATTTATTTTTATTGGCATGTGGTTTATTTTGGACTTACTATTGCTGATACAGGAAGAATGACCTAGAATCCTGACTAAGGAGACTGCTAGAGAGCAACTAGTGGGGAACCATCTTATACACTGACTTCAAGTTAACCATGAGGGATATGTGATGAAGTCTGCCAATTAGGGAACGAACAAATAAGGAAAAGGTCATGTGTGATCCAAGGGTGCCCTGTTCGCTTGGCAGGAGCAATATGTGCATGTTTGTGGAATAGTAACTGCAAGACTCTGAACATTTGTGGTTTCTCAAACAGGGACCAACTTATTCCTGGTTGCCGCTCATGAGCTGGGCCACTCCCTGGGTCTTTTTCACTCAGGCAACAAAGAAGCTCTAATGTACCCAGTCTACAGCTTCACCACAAGCCCAGCCCAGTTCCAGCTTTCTCAAGACGATATAGATGGCATTCAATCCCTCTATGGTGAGCATAAAGAAAAAGAGGCCTGGGGTGGTTTTTGTTTGTTTGTTTGTTTGTTTGTTTGCTAGCTTTCTTTATCAGTGTTCTTTAAGAATACTGTTCATGCCAATAATAGCAGTAAGGTGTGAATGGATAATCCTAAATTCATCCGTGCTTCAGCCCTGATGACCCAGAAGAAATATAAGATTGACAGCATTAAAAACTAACTTAGACTTAGTGCTGAAAGAAGTTTCCAAACCCAAATCTCCATAAAATGAGAAGGGAGTCCAAAAAATGATCAGGAGAGAAACTGACAATAAAAGTCTTTAAAAAGTATCAACCTCTCTACCAAGGCCACAGGACTGAGTAAATCTCAGATGTGATAAATAGGCAGCAATGGGATCCCACCAGGACACAGATCATGGTTATCCTTGCTGGAGTTTATGCCTCCTCGAAGGTGAGAAAAGGGACTTTGACGCATGAGGATTGACTTTTCTGATCAGAATGGTATTCTGCTTCCCTGATGCCTACTTTCCTGATGGTGGCTTTAGAAGATCCTGAGACTTCAACACAAGCCACTCTGAGTCTGGGACAATCAGATTTACAAAGAGTTGCGGAGTATGGAGGAACTGTTAGGGAGGAAGCCTTAGCTGTGAAAGCCATAGGGTCAAACAGCCAGGAGTGATACTTTTGGGTGAACCTGAGAACAAGCTGGCTCCCATTGTGCATGCCCTCTGCATCCACTCAGCTGTGGTGCATCAGCCCCCAGGCCTTTCACTCTTCGAGTGGGCCCTACATGTAGCTGTAAACGACAGCACCCTGAAGTTCCTCCACCTAGCAGTCCCCACCCAGGCATCCCTGGAACCTGCCTGCCAGGGTGCAATAAGGGTGTTCTAAAGAGACATTTCTATCTCCCCGCTTGGCTAACAACCAGTGAAACAGTGGACCCCCATGAAATTCTCATTTCCCCCATGAATCTCATTGTGGGAAAAGACTGGGTCCTCAGAATGAGAACGTCTCTACTGAAGAAACATTTAGTCCTTATCTCACCACTTTGCAGGAAAGACAGGAGCTGAGAATGGGGGAAGGGGTTGAGGATAGGATAAAAATTGTTAGATGGCTTGGTTAGAGTATTTAGTCCTGCATATCTCCTGCTTTCTATCTAAACAAGTTAGGACCCCAAGGACGGATTAGTTGTTTTCTGTCTCCACAAATTAGTTACACTGAAAAAATGTTTTCAATTGTCATTTTTAAATAAGAATGCTGTATAGTAAGTCCTCAGGAAAGTTTCATTTTTATTACATATTATTTGTGTGTGTGTGTGTGTGTGTGTGTGTGTGTGTGTGTGTGTGTGCTATAGCACACATGTGAAGGCCAAAGGTCAATCTGTGGAAATGCATTCTCTCCTCCACCATGTAGGTCTTCACAGCAGCAGATTCCTGTAAAGTTGAGTGTTCGCTCTGGCCCCAGGATTAAAGGGCTGCCTACTGTGTCATTTTAAAACACTGTGAAGAAGTTTGGACGGTGTGTAAATTATGAGATGCATCCCTGATCTTTTAACATTTGCTTTCCCATCCTGTCTCCTTCAGGACCACATCCCTCCCCTGATGCCATAGTGGTACCCATGTCCTCTGTGTCTCCAAGACCTGAGACCCCAGCCAAGTGTAGTCCTGATTTGTCCTTCGATGCAGTCAGCACTCTGAGAGGGGAACTTCTGTTCTTTAAAGACAGGTTAGAACACAGCATTGTATTTCTCTAGTTACTCTTTGGTGTTAAAAGCTCAGAGAGAAAAATAAACTTGGGATTATATGTAATGTATTTATATGAAACATATAATGTGATATTATTATAACATATTTTTGGCATGTTTTAAAAACATTTCAAGTCCTATTCATATTGCATCCTTGGGATGATCCAGAATATTTCTTTCTAGACTCACAGAAGAGGATTTTTAGTTAGCAGAGTATAAGATCCATAAAATCAGGAAACTTTGTCTCTTTATTTTTCACTTTTTATATATCATGACTCATGGAACTTCTAAAAGTTCCAGCTATCTTTAGAACCAGAGAAGTGTCTTTATCCTTGCTAGAAAGTGCTATTATTTCAATTAATTCATTTTAGAAAAGGTGATACATACTCATGCACAATATTTCAGTATAAGCAAAAGATATAAGAAAAGCCTTTCCATTTCTGCTGGCCCAGACCCCTGTCTGTGTGCACTTACTGCTGCCAATTATTGTTGTCCCACTTTACCTACACACTCACATTTTAAAAGGTACATGACATCTAAAAATATTAACATATTCATATTATGTATATATATATTATTTTACATACTTTTGAATGGAATCAAGCTGAGCAATCTTACTGGAACAGCATGAACATCCCTGTCACCCCAGGCTCTATCCATTACCTGGAATCACATGTGTGCTGTTGTGAACAGGTTAATCATTGTTGACCAGAAGATCTTACCCCTTCTATTATTTTAAAGAGAAAGACTGTTAAGTTCTCATATATTCCAGGTACTTTTGGCGCAGAACTCGCTGGAATCCTGAGCCTGAAGTTCATTTGATTTCAGAATTTTGGCCCTCTCTTCCTTCACACTTAGATGCTGCCTATGAAGCTCATAGCAAGGACAGTGTTTTCATTTTTAAAGGTAAGAATTGTACAAATTTTTGATTTTTCTGAAATAAAGCTTACTGTAAAACTTTGGAAGTATGGATTTTGTCCATTGTGTTAAATTTTATATGTTTTATTAGAAGAGATAAGAACTGGTGATTGTGAATGAACATTTTAGAAGTCTGTCCTGCAGAGGCAGGTCCTCGGAGGGAAGATGAAACAGTATAGACAAGAGGCTGTCAGGAGACATGACTGCACACTGTAGCTCAGAGAATAAATTAAGACAGAACTGTGGGATAAATATACACTAAGGACAATGAATCTGCTCATCTATTTGTTCATTTATCATTTCCCTCCTCATTCAGAGAGTATTATTTTTTGAAACGAAATCTCATTATGTAGCTCTGCCTGGTCTCAAACTCATTGTATAGACCTAGCTGCCCTCTAACTCACAGAGATCCCCTACCTTGGACTCCCCAATGCTAAGATCAAAGCTGTGCATTACCACACCCAGCCAGGACACATTTTTTTTTTAAAAAAAAATACCAGCATGTGGTTAGGGGCTGAGATGAAAACCAAGACTTTGTCTTTAATCTTTATCAAACAATTCATTATTGTCATTTCAAAAACCAATTAGTTTCACTCAAACAAAATTTATTTTTCAACAGGAAATCAGTTTTGGTCAGTTCAAGGAAATGAGATCCAAGCAGGTTATCCAAAATCAATCCACACCCTTGGCTTTCCTCCTACTCTGAGGAAGATCAATGCCGCTGTTAGTGACAAGGAGAAGAAGAAGACATTCTTCTTTGTAGAGGACAAGTACTGGAGGTGAGCTACAGTGGGAACCTTTGCTTGGAGCCTAATTTAGTTTTTTTCTTCTTTCAGCACACCTGTCTGCCCTCTAATGCTCCCAAACCTCAGATTTTCAGATTAACCAAAAGATAGCATGATGGTACAATTTTCCAAACACAAAAGCTTTCCCAGTGTGCACCACTGGCCATGTATCCAGATGCCAAAGGACACGAGAAATGGTGCACCTGGGGATTATAGGCTCAACTGCCTTCTTGTTCCATTGTCTCATCACTTGGCCAGGTGTAGCAGACTGTAGGGTCTACCAGGTCCTGGTATCGCAGGTAGCAAGCCTATTTTAGCCAACTATTTTAATCTTAGCTTCTATCTTCTGTTTATGTAGATTTTATATATTTATGAAAGGTATATTCTCAGGTTATGTGTGTCCAGAAAACTGACCTTAGGTACATATGTGGAATTTCTATAGACTCTAGCACAATGTCCCTATTTCAGGAGATCATTATTCTCCCAGCTTTGCTTACAAGCCCAGGAAGTTCACATGTTACCATGCCCCTTCCCACATAAAAAAAAAAATAGCACTGCACAATTTGAAAAGTCGTCCCCACACTGGGCTGTTAGCACCATATCACATGTGTATAAGGGACCTAAACTCCTTTTATTTTCTGTAGGTTTGATGAGAAAAGCAATCTTATGGATAAGGGCTTCCCCAGGCTGATAAAAGATGACTTTCCAGGAATTAAGCCAGAGGTTGATGCTGTGTTGCAGGCATTTGGTAAGAAGAACTTCATGTCACCGGCTATGGGGACATTTGGGCATTGAAGTGTATGTGGGGCTCTTTGAATTCATAGTTTACTATAGAAAATGTTACAATAAACAATTACCTACAAAAATTTTAAATAATATTCACTAAAACTTACCAAAGTTGGATGATTTCATGTGACATCAAGCTAGATAAGGTTGGAAAAATGTCAATAATGAAGTGAGAAATCCAAAAGCTTTCAAATTATTAGCCTTATGTCTTCTAAATCAAATCCTGAAATGTTAACTTGTAATCCATGTAAATTGGGTCTAAAATTCTGTTTTTCTTTAATGATTTTCAAGATTCCATTCCATAACATTAGGACATCTTCACAGTGATCTTTCCCACCTTGTGTCATTTAAGATACAGCCAAGTATGATTCAGGTTGGCTGGCACCTGGCTCCGTTTCCACCAGCCTTTGTCTCCTGTCCCAACTACTGAGCCTGTACTGTTGCAGTCTGAAACAGATTATATTGTTCACTAGAAAATAGATAGTATCATGTGTTCACATGCTTGAAAGACAAAATTTGATCGCTGATAATGGGCTTATGGGAAAACAAAACATTCACTTGCTCTCTCTGATGGCACATCTGGGAGATCTGCCTGGGCTTCAGTCAAGGTGCTCACAGGACCACTGACAATATTAAAACAACTTGCCCATAATATACACAATAAGAAAAGAAACCTCTGATGAGTTTCATCATTGGTCCATTGTTTCATACACCATGATTTAAGAGCTAGCTGGGGCAACAGAGGTTGGAAAGAAAGGAAAATAATCTTAAATATTAAAATCCTTTAGCATTCTATCTGTTTAGTAGTAGTTTATTCTGATGTTTTAGCACACTGGTTTCAGAGCCAGAGAAGTGAAATGGAGCTCTCTCTCTGCTCTTCATTGGGGCTATTGCCTTGGGAAAATATTAACACTTCCCTAATTTCAGTTTGTCCTCATTGGGTTTGGCAGACATTTTTGATAAAGATTCGCCAATGAGTTAAAATCATGCAACTCATTCAGCTCACTGCCAGGTAGACATCACCTAATCCACACTCCTGTGTCAGCTCGTGTTCTTTGTTAGTTATTCACACCATAAACTTGATTTATTTAAGGAAGCATCATCATTTTTTATCTGTGTTTGCAGGGTTCTTTTATTTCTTCCACGGATCATCACAGTTTCAATTTGATCCCAATGCCAAGACAGTAACACACACCCTGAAGAGTAACAGCTGGCTCCTGTGTTAACTGTCATGAGAAGACAAATACAAATACTGTAGAATGAACCTTGTCATTTCTCATCTAATTTATTTTATGTCAGAAGATTAATCATTCCCCTATGTTCTGTGACTGATGAGCCCAGCAGATGTCTTCACAAGCATCACCTAAGCTCTTGTATTTGCTTTTCAGTTACATTGCACAGAATTGCAGTTGGTAAAAGCACGTGTCTCCATGGGCATTTTATTATTTAATAAAGAGATTTATTTTTGAACCATTCCTTGCTTCCTAGAGTAATTACTGCTCAGAACATTAATCGTGCTGTGTACTGAACATCTGAAAGATAATATGCAGTGGGTACAATGGAGTCATATACTTGGGGGAAAGGGACCAAGGACTGTCACATACTCTCTTCTATCCTCTGTAACAGCAAATCTTTACTTTTACTTCATACATATTGTATTCTTTATGTGACTAAAGAAGAAGGAGATACATCATTATTTGTCTTGTAAGACTAGGGAAGGAGAATTCTAGAATACTAAAACCCACAAACTGAGGTTATAAGCTAGTCCACTTTACATGTAGGGAAACAAAATTAATTTGGAGGTTTAGTCATCTCTTCATTTCCTCAGTGGTCTCCCTGCCTGACCCAGAGGTTGGATTTTTCATAACAACTTCATTCCTTCATCAGAACATTCTTGTTAGACTTTTGTTTCTGGAAGTTTCTGAGTCACATGGATTTACACACATATTCCAATTGTATGACAGCATTGTCACCACTAAGAGGTATCTTATACCATACCAGGTACATTATTGTTGATTCACATAAATGCCTGTTGCTGTCATGGATGCGAGGCACAGAGCTAAGTTGAAAATACCTTTAACCCAACCTCATCTATTTCATATGAGTTGGTAGGGGATAATCCAAGCAAACAAAAGAAAATTATTATGTAACTACAAACGATAGGTATCATTAAAGAACTGACAGAGTAGAGGGAAAGAACATTGAGAACGATCTATCTCTTGACCTCCTTGAACATGACAAGACTTACATTTTCTTGGTGTGGATCCTTCTCCTCTCACTTACCTACTTAAATACAAATTTAGATGCACTTTACATTATCCTGCTAGAGACAGCTTCTAACCAATTAAACTAAAAGAGTAGATTTAAGTGGCTCATTTGAGCGTTGGAAGAAGAGATAGAAGATGATATTAAGTAGACAGAGCAAGTCTTCCAGGCTCTCTAGACATCTACAGAACTATATTTTACTTACTATGCATTAGAAAAAATTTAAAAATAGAAGTGACATGATCCACTGTATGTGAACAATTACTCTACCTGAGGGAAGAAAACCAAGATAAAAGCTGAAACATAGATTAAAGGACTAGGTAGACCCTTTTATCCACCCCAAGATGTCCTCTGCAATTGATACCTGAAGGCAAAGGAAAAGCCAGTTTGATTTCCAAGTGGGGTCTCACTGGAAATACCAGTCACACCGAGGACAGACCCCATGCCAGGAGCAGCTGACCAACAAAAACCAATATCAATGGTATTTTTGTTGACATTTTGTCTCATGTTGAGTCTTTGAATGGTTTTACTTTGTTTGTTCTATTTTTTTGTTGTCCATTTTTGTGTTTTTGTGGAATGCTTTTATGTGTGTGTTTAATTTTTGTCTATCTTTTTAGGAAAAAGAAAAAGAACACAAATTGGGTAGGTAGAAAAGTAGGGAGCAATCATGGAAGGGGAAAAACATGATCAAAATATATTGTATGACATTTTTTCAATGAAAAAAGTTAAAGAAGAAAACAATAAACAGCTATGTATATAACAGAGCTAGGCATTAAGGACAGAGATGCCCGTAAAAGAGACTGCATGAGACTGCTGAATTTAAGCTATGTTTTATAGCATTCATATTTTATAATAGATAGAAAAAGAGTTCCCAGGGAAAGGACAAATGTTAAAGAAGCAATCCTAGATTTATGGTATGAATAACTTCTTGGAGGGTAATGGCTTCAATGGCCCACAGAAGACCAGACAGTAGTCCAGGGGCATGATCTCATCTTTAATCTCAAGCATAGCCTCCTAAGAGGAAACCACATGAAGGTGTTAATAAATTGTTTAATAAAGAAACATGGAGCTTAAAACTAGTGAAAGGGAGATCTGGTGTATCAGGTTAGCCCACTAAACACAGTTACATAGATCAACTAAAGAGAAAAGAGATGATGGCTCAGGATAAAGCCTCACCACATGAAATGACCAGAGGTAAGGACACACTGTGGTATTGAACAAGCCTAGAACTCCAGTGGCCCACGACCTAAAGCATGCCAAGATATCCCACCAGGTCCTCTACTCCAAGTGTCCTAATGTAAGATCTTGGTTAATGGAACTGTTTGACCTTGCCTTTCTCTATGGGGATGAAGTTATTGGAAAATATTATATTACCTCTTAGAGATCCTGTAGGGATAACAAATATTACTTGTCCACATTTTATTGGCAAAGGAACTTGCATCTTTTCATCTAACAATAAATATGAGGAGGGAGACATCATTCTATCATGTGTTTGATGTTCCCCAACCAAAAAGAAAAATCTATTTTTCTACAAATGGCCAGCCGGTTGTGGAGGAGCATGCTGGTAGGATTTGCTGAAGGGGGCACAGGCAGGAGGATCACGAGTTCTACAAATGGCCAATAAATACATTTTTAATTGTTCAAAATTCTTAGCTACCAGCTAGCAGAAAAATGCAAATTACAGTTTCATGGCTATTCCATCTCACCTGAGTCAAAATGGTTATCATCAAGAAAACAGATGAGATTAAATGCTGGCCAGATGTGGAGAAAAGAGAACTCCAAGTCTAAACTTGTGCAAAGATTTCTCAAACAAGCAAACTGAAAATAAAATTGCCATATGACCCAGTTATATCAATACCAGGGATGGATCTACCTGGAGCCATGTGACAGACACAGCCACACCCCTGGGACCAGCTGCACTGTTGGCTAGGACCTACCTGGATGGTCTCCAACAGATGAAGGGGGAAAGAAAAAGCAGTACATGTACATGATGAATTTCATGCAGCCCTTGAAAAATGAACTCATGACATCTGCAGAAAAATGGATGCTCCTAGAAATCATCATATTAAATAAGCTACACTCAGAAAAAAATAAAATAATAAAAATGCAGCATGTTTTCTCTTATATGGGAAATATAGGTTTAATGTGTGCGAATGTGCGTGTGTCTGTCTGTCTGTCTGTCTCTGTTTGTGTGTGTGGTGTGTATATGTGTGTATATTACATGTGTGTGCTGTGTGTGTGTGTCTGTGGTGTGTATGTGGTATATGTGTATCTGTGGTATTTTTGTGTGTCTGTGTCTGGTATGTATATGTGTGATGTGCATGGGTGTCACTGTGGTATGTGTGTATATATGTGCATGTGTGTGTGTCTATGTATGTGGTTTGCATAGGTATGTGTCCATGTGGCATATGTGTGTTTTGTAGGCCACAAAGCTATAAAGGGAATCATGAGAGGGAAGAATGAATGTATCTTGAAGAGAGGTTGGGAAAGGGTCAGGCAACAATGTGATGCATGTAACAAGAAAGCAGGAGAATTAATTGAGGAAGACAGTGAGTCAGCTGGAGATGAGGTTTAATGCAGGAGGGTGGTGAGTTTGGAAGTAACATGAGGGGCAGTGAGAGTTAGGGTTAGGGTTAGGGAAGAAAGCAACTACAGTGCTTTCCAACAAGAGGAGAAAACAGAAACTGTAGCCAAGGTAACCCCAGGGAGCTATGGGCAAAGCAAGCACCAAGGAGATGTTTTCTGGCTTCCAGGTAAAGTTGATTTTTAATGAATTTCTTTATTTGGTTTGCTGTATCTTAGACTGTAGACTTTTAGTGATATTCTGTAGCTGCCTTTGTGCTGGGTCTCCATGCATCAAAAAAGTGAGGACCCTTAACACTAAGGACACTCAGAATTTACCCTCAGGGACACTGAAGAAGTACTGTATATATGCTCTTTCTTGTGTGTATGTGATGATTTAGACTCAGCACTATCTGATCATGTCCTCTTAAAAGTTGAGTCCTCTTCCACCAGTCTGCTCCCCTGCAGAGCTGCTCCTTCCTCAGCTTTCCCAGGTTAGTAACAGCACCACATGCTTCCTCTTCGATTTTGAAACCTCAATCTTTACCTTGTTTACAGACTGTATTCTAAGGTTTACCGCAACCAATGACCTACACGTCTGTCCAGCATGTGTGTGTGTGTGTGTGTCAGTGTGTGTGTGTGTGTCTGTCTGTCTGTCTGTGTGTCTGTGTGGTAGGAACATTAAAAAAAATACACTGTAAAATTGGCAGAGTGGACAAGTGACTACAGGGCTGTTATTCAACCTTAGTAGCCATCTACCTCCAAGTCAAGTATCTTCTTCACCTACAGAAAGCTCACCTTCCTTCAAACCCCGACTGCTTTTCCACTTTGTCCATGATAGTCAGATGGAGTTAAACTCTGAGGTATATATCAAGTCTCTGAATCAATTTTGGCATGATGAATTCCTAAGAACACGTGGTAAATCTGTTTAAAATAGAGAATGCCGTTGAGCCTGCATTGGAAACAGCCCAGGAGGTTCTGACAGCAAGTCACAGTTCACTGGGCAAAACACATTTAAACTGGGTGAAAGGCCAGGCATGTGGTACATGCCTATAATCCCAGCAATCATTTAGGTCAAGGCAAGAAGATGGCAACTTTGGGACCAGGCTGGGCTACATAGTGAAATACTGTCAGAGAAAAAAGTAAGATTAAAGTTGGAGTCCAATCTCAGTTGGGTGGAACAGGTGAGGTTTGAAGATAAAATGAAGACCCCAAAATGTGGGCAGGTTCCTGAGATTGAGGCCAGGGGCTGCCCTGGCCACCAGGGTCTTCAACGTGGACCTGAAACTGGGGGTGAGACAAATGGGAGGCAGGAACATGAAAGAATGGAGGGCAAGACAAAGATCATGCCCCCGAAGCTTTATTATTTCAGCAAGCATTTTATTTTATTTTTTAAAAGATTTATTTATTTATTATGTATACAGTATACAGAAGAGGGTACCAGATGTCATCATAGATGGTTGTGAGCCACCATGTGGTTTCTGGGAATCAAACTCAGGACCTCTGGGAGAATAGTCAGTGCTCTTAACCTCTGAGCCATCTCTCCAGCCCCCTCAGCCAGCATTTTAAACAGAATCTCAGCCATGTACGCAGCTGGGGGGAAGGGGAGGATTATTCAAAAAAAGGTAGCAAGCCTGAGAGGAGAGGTAATAGACAGGGTAGAATTGATATGGAAATCTATCTGTTCTCAGTTGAATGCCTAGAGAATGTCACCTGCTTGTCTGAGAGGATCAAAGGAAGCCACCTGGATTCACAGCCTAGCTTAAAACAATAGGGGGTGTAGTCTTCTGGCTACCTAGGGTGTAAACTGCTGGTAAATGGCTAGCTGTAGAAGCTAACTTATAAACTGAAAGAAATGGCTATTAGGCTTTGGCTCCCGACAAGGGGCTGCTGGTTAACAAGGTTGCTAAAGAGCATACTCTGAAAATCTGTTTGACAAACCACAGCTAACCTAGTTAGCAAGGATTTATTAGCAGGAAGCAATACAGAAAATCAGTAGTGCACTATGCAACCTCCTGGGATAATGGAATTCAGTCAACAACTTGGAACAGACTGGGATCTGTGTGGGAAAACCAAACTGCTTTCTCCTCCATATTCACTATTCTCTGACACCAGAGACATGGGGGCTTTCTACCACACCAACTGATTCTCTAGGTGTCCCAAAGTCAACTGGATATTCCACAAATTCAGTATGGCACTGCCTACCCAGAAGTAGTGAAGATTGCACAGATGAAGAGCAGTCACTTAACACTGCTCTTCATTTCAGATCCCAAGAGCATAGCTGAACCTTCTGAGACTCTGGAGACCAGGCCCCGACTAGGACTTCCTATTGTCCCTCTTTATGTGCAGTTTGCTAGACTGTCTCACAGAGTGCAGGGAAAGCTTACTGTTGTTAAAAAGGCATCACAGAGGATACAGATAGAGAGGCTCACTGGGAAGGCATATGACAAGCACAGAGCCCTATGCTCTTTGCAAACACCGTCCCCTTTTCATGTCACTTTGTTAACTCTCCAGGAATCTCTCCAAGTCCCCAGCTGAGGACACAGGCTTCCTCAAACAGACACCATCAATTGCTAATATAATCAATCTCTCCTCTGCAGAAGGTGCTCTGCCTCCAGGTTTTAAACAGACCCGGACTGGAGTTTGAATTATATAGATAATTGTTCTGTAAGTGTGACTCCATATGAAGTGATCACTCCTCCTCACCTTAAATGCTCATTGCTAAGTAAAAATCACCACAAATTCCATAGATCAAAACATTGAGTCAGGGTGTGACTCAGCTGCGTTCTCTGAGGAGGACCTGTCACAGGGTTTCCTCTAGATTTGTATTCTTATTTAGAAGTTTTTCCTGGGAAAATTAATTTCCAAACTCAGTCAGGATGGTTGTGTTTTTGTTTTCTTTTTGTTATCACTGTCTGTGGCTATTGGATGGCAAACCCCAGCCTGCTCTCAGCATTCCTCAGTCTCTTAAAGTTTAAGCCACTGGCTCCTGCAGGTATAGACATGCTCACAAATCCTTGAGCTGGAACCCAGGAAAGGTAGAAGCATGAAACGAGCCACCTTACCTCTCTCTAAGATTCCTCATCAATTTGTCATAAACACTGGTCTACTCCTGATGTGGGTTTCTGTGAAATAGTAATATAAAGATATTAAGAGTGCCATATAGGTTTGTTTTGCACAGTGTTCCATGTACCTCAGGCTGGCCTTCAACTCACCATGTAGCTGATGATGGCACTGAAGTTCTACTTCCCTAACTTCCTCCTGTGTGCCGGGATTACCAGTCATCTGGCTTATGCCTCACTGGGAAGAGAACTTGGGACTTTGTGTGCTAGTAGACAGAACTGTGCCAACTGAGCTATGTTCCTAGCCCAGTATTTAAATAATTCTATTCATAGATATATCATCTTGCTAGACTACTCTAAGTACTTATTTTCTTAAGTATCTGTTCTCCAGTTTTATATAAATCTCATTATACAATAGCAAGCAAACAATTTGTGGGCCAGCAAAGATTGTATTTTGAGTAATTCTGCTGTATAGTCCATGTAATGCATAAATAAAGATATGCATTACAGACAGGAAAAGCACTGGAGCCCTTTCCTGTCAAAAAGTTGTTCTGCATGCATCGGCTGCTTAGTCTGCTGAAAGCCATGTCTAGAAGCCAAATGTGCCCTGGGTGATTGACACAGTGGAATCTACACCACAATTGTTACTAGAAAAGAAATAATTCTGTCAGGGACCATGGGATTCCAGCAGCCGGAACCAGGACAGCTGGGAGAAATTGGAATTGGTGTAAGGTGCTGACCTTTCTTTATGGTACATTTATTAGTGAAAATCTTCAATAAATCACAACCACCTTTCTTCGCTCACCTACAGCAACCCCTTATGTTGGGAGCCAAATTCAACTTAGCCATATTTTATAAATTAGGTCCTACAGATAGCCATTTACCAGAAGCTACATCCTTATTGTTTTAGGTAGTTCCCCTGATTCTCTCAGCTCAACAGGTAACATCCTCCAGGCCTTCTCCTGTAACCCTCTCAGCTCAGCAGGTGACATCCTCCAGGCCCTCAACCGATAACAGATAGATTTCCATACTAATTCTACCCTGTCTTACTTCCTCTCACAGGCTTGCCACATTCTTTTGTATTTCCCACCCCCTTTCCTCCCAGCTACCTGCATGACAGAGATTCTGTATAAATATTGCTGCAATAATAAAGCAGAGGAGGACGTGAACAGAGAGATTTGTCTTGTCCTTCCATTCTTTGTGTTTCTGTCTTCCATTTGTTTTGTTCCTAGATTCAGGTCCACGCTGAAGACCCTGCTGGCCAGGGCACCCCTAGTTATTGAGGTATCCTTATCTTTGTACTCCTGGATCTTTGGAATTGCTTGCTCAAGTGCTCTCCAAATATTCACCATGTTCCACTGTAAACATTGCCTTAAATATTTTCTCCATCAAATTGCTACTTTTTGAAATTACTTGCTGTGCTTAGTCAGAGGTCCATGATGTGTCTGTTCAGTCAATGGAGTAAATGGGGGGACTGTCCGGTAGCCTGTGGACAAAGTGACATTTAACATGAACAATGAGTGGGGGTTGTCAGGCCACAGTGAGGAGAGGAAGAATGTCCCAAGAAACTATGAGCCGTGGCTGGAAGGAGCTGTGTTTGAGATTCCAAGAGATGTTTAGTAGAGTCGGGGGTGTGTGTGTAATATTTTTGAGAGAAAACATCAAGTATTCAGCTTTTCAGCTGATAGCTGAGAATATGAAACTTTAATATAAAAAACAATTGCATTGAAGGTCTTCACTTTAAGTGCTTTATGATTTATTCAGTGAATAATCATTTGCTTTCAGCAACAAATATGTTTTGAAGATAACAGGTTATAAATTAAAATTAAAGAGACAGGTGTGGTAGAGCATGCTTGTAAACCTATCCCTCAAATGAGGCTGGAGGGCTGAGAGTGCAAGGTGCTGCAGATCAAGGCTCACACTCAACACAACAGCTGTGACTGTGGAAGGCTCTCAGAGCTAGACTACTTGCTGCCCAAGAGTGAGGACCTGAATTCAGACCTCAAGAATCCATGGAAAGCTACACACAACAGCATAAGTCCATAATCCTAGTGCTTCTGGTACTAGATGGGAGGCACACAGGAGAATCCATGGAAGCTACAGGGCCGGCTCCGAAGCTCCTAATATGTGCAGGGGTGAACAACAGGAGACCTTGGCCCAGAGAAGATGGAAGATGGAGTCCAACACCTGAGGTTGTCCTCAGACCTCTATATGCATGCCATGGCAAGTGCCTCCCATCACACACATATCATGCACTCACATACACACAAAGATTAGAAAAGAAAAAAATGAAAATAAAGACTTAATTCACCAGCTACCAAATGCTCCAAAGCACTTCTACTATGAGCATACTAAATTTCCTCCACAGCTCAATAGGTAAATAGGACTTAACTAAGTGGGTAGTGGAAAGAATAACCTAGTTTCCAAATGTTGAAGTCAGAGCAAAGTTTCTGTCTCTAACTATAAAACATAAATAACAAGCAACAAAATGCCCCTGCAAACTTTACAGCTGAAAACACTAGTCATTCATGTTTATGTGGTTGGTGGTTTCTAGCTCTGGGGTTATTGCTCATGTGGTCACAACCAGATGGCTAGTGGGAACGGACTCATCTCTGTCTGGCACCTAGCTGGAAAAGCTGCAGCTGCTTTCCTCCTTACAGCTTGACTTGCTCAAGTGTGTGTGATTTCAGCTGAGTGTGCCTTCTCCTGGGAGACAAGCACTAGGAAGAAATCTAGATGAGGCCCCAGCCTATTATGCACTGCTTGTTTTGCTTATTCTTGTAGTCAAAGTCTTTACAGATTCCACCCAAATTTGAGAGGAAAGAACATAGACCTAATCTCCCAAATGAAAAGAAATAGAAACTGAGTGCATTTTAAGTCTTTTTTTACTATAACTTTCTAAGAATTCATGGAAACTTGAGCCCTGAATACTCAGTAGGAAGTTGATCTGTATGGAGCATCCTCCCTCAGGCACAGTTAGGGCACTGAAGCTCATTTGGAGATGATTGGATTGAAACAGCTTTTACAATACAATTGATGGGATAACTGTCACAAACTCACTCAAAACTCAGCTGTAGATGTCTGGGATGTGGGCAAGGGAGTATTTGTCTTGGAAACATGACATTCTTAGATTCAAGACTCAGCTCATGGCAAAGATGATGGTATGGGAATTTTTGGTCATGTGGTTCTCTTCCTAAATAAGGCTCCAAATTTACACAGGCAGGACATGATGTATTGTGTGGTTCATAATGTTGATTAAGCTAAAAAATATTTTTATTTAAATGCATGCAACCACAAAGAAACTATTTTCTCAGGAAATTTATTTTCAGAATTGTAATCCACTTCAAATGACCTCACTCCATTTCTCAAATAATTTCTTTCTATAAACTTTTCTAAGAAATGAAACAACTTAAAATTCTGAATTTTAGTTTTACTTTCTCACAAATGAGAGACTTTTTAGCTGGTTGTTTTTTAAAATGTACTTTTTGGTGAAAAAGATGTTTGTCCATTCTAAGATGATTCAGCCATCATTGAATATCCTTAATGTGTAATATAGTTCACTCAATTTCAACAGAGCCCTCTCAAAAATCATCTTGAAAGTTGTCATTTTATTTTTTAGACAAGAAAAACAAACTATATAGGTTGGAAAAGCTAGCTCCATGTGTAAAATAGAAAATTGGAGTTCTTAGTTCTCTATGTCTCTCATGGGCTGAGAGTACTTTAAAGTCTATTAATGAATAAGCCTGTTGCAGTTCCAGGACCAGGTTCTGACTGTGGTACATGTCCACACACTCCTTAGCAGACAGAAATAGAGTTTGGCTGTGAGGGTTCCTCCAGTTGCTACTAAAACAAGGGAACTTGCACAGTCACCCTGCCTCCAACTGCATCAGCAGAAAAGGACTGAGGACTTTAAAATCCAGACTCAGACTCTGTCCAGAGGTGAGGTGAGGTCAGCAGGCCCTGGTGCCTGAATTCCTGCCTGGGAAAGTTGTGTTCTGGGATGAGGTTTTGGCTGTGGTGCTTGTCTCCACACACTCTTTAGCAGGCAGGAATAGAATTTGGCTGTGAGGGGCTCCTCCAGCTGTACCTCAAAAGGACTGAGGACTTAAAATTCAGCCCACTGCCCAGAGCAGAGTCAGAGATTGAGCACAAGCCTTCCTCAGAGGTGACAGGAAACACACAAGCCCTCTTGCCACAACTGACCAGGAGCAACCAAATCGTGAACCACTGATGCCATGGGCAGACACCAGTGCAAAAATACATATAATAATATAAAGAACAACACGGTAACTCCAGAAGAAAGTGGTAGTTCTACAACTACAACACCTGAACAGAGCAATGAAGAGGAAGCAGAAGGAAGCAAGACCAAAATACCTTTATGAAGATCATTGAAGCCCTCAAAGAAGATATAAAAATTCCCTTAAAGAAATAGAAGAAAATACAAACAAGAAATTGGGAGATATGAACAAATCTTTGAAAGAAAACCAAGAAAAGGTAAACAAAAAACTGAAAGAAACATACCAGGAACTAAAAACTGAAATAGAAGCAATAAAAAAAGACACAAAATGAGGCAAAGATGGAAATAGAAAACCTGAAGAAAAGAGCTGGAACTAAAGATACAAAGCATAACCAACAGAATCTAAGAGATAGAAGAGAGAATATTTGAAGTGAAAGACTCAGTAGTTCAAATAGATATATCAGTCAAAGAAAATAGTAAAACAAAAAAAGCCATAACACAAAATGTTCAGGAAATCTTGGACAACATAAAAGACCTAACTTGAGAATAATAGGAATAGAAGAAGGAGAAGAATACCAGCTCAAAGGCACAGATAATGTATTCAATAAAATCATAGAAGAAAGCTTGCCTAACTTGAAGAAGGAAATGCTTATAAAGATACAAGAAGCTTACAGAACACCAAATAGACATGACCCCCCAAAAAAGTCAGCACACCACATAATAATCAAGCCACAAAACATACAGAACAAAGAAAAATTTTAAGAGCTGCAAAAGAAAAGGGCCCACTTACCTATTAATGCAGACCCATCAGAATAACACCTGACTATTCAATTCAAACGATGAAACCTAGAAGGGCTTGGTCAGAAGTTATACAGATGCTAAAAGAACATGGCTGCCAAACTAGAATACTATATCCTGCAAAATTATCAATCATCATAGATGGAGTAAACAAAATATTTCATGACAAAGTCAGAATGAAACAATACCTATCTAACAATCCAGCACTACAGAAAACATTAGAGGGAAAACTCAAAACTAAAGACCCCAGACACACCCATGAAACCACAAAAAATCAAAAATCCCACAGAAGAATACCCCAGAGAAAGGAAATACAAATAAGTTACCACCAAAAATAGCAGGAAATATCAATCAGTGGTCACTAATATCCCTTAATATCAATGAACTCAACTCTCCTACAAAAAGACACATACTAACAAGATGGATGCAACAACAGAATTCATTCTTCTGTTGCCTACAAGAAACATGCCTCAGCCACAAAGACAAACACAGGCTCTGAGTAAAGGGCTGGGAAAAGATTTTCCAGTCAACTTGTCCTAAGAAACAAATAGGGGTTGCTATCCTAATATCTAACAAAGTAGACTTTAAGCTAAAAGCAATTAAAAGGGACCAAGTTGGTCATTACTTATTCATCACAGAAAAAATTGGTCAAGAGGAGATTTCAATACTCAATATTTATGCCCCTAATATAACGGCACTTACCTATGTAAAAGAAACACTGCTAAAGCTCAAATCCCACATCAATTCTCACATCCTAATAGTGGGAGACTTCAATACCCAACTTTTACCCCTTGATAGGTCAACCAGACAGAGACTCAACAGAGAAATAAGGAGTGTAACACAGGGAATGATGCAAATGATTTAATAGATATCTACAGAAGCTCCCACCCAAAAGCAAAAAAATATACTTTTTTCTCCGCTCCTCATGGAACTTTCTCTAAAATTGACCACATGATTAGTCATAAAGCAAATATCAACAGATACAAAATAAGAAAATAATCCCTTGTAACATATCAGACTACCAAGACCTAAAGTTAAAGTTCAACAACATCAAAAATCAAAGAAAGCCTACCAACTCATGGAAACTACACATCACTCAGCTGAACCACCTCTGGGTCAAGGAAGAAATTAAGAAAGAAATAAGTCTTCCTAGAATTTAATGAAAATGAATCCACAACTTACCCAAACTTGTGAAACACAATGGAAGCAGTCTTAAGGGAAAAATTCATAGCACTAGATGACTATATGAAAAACCTAGAGAAATCCCACACTAGAGAACTAACATCTCAGCTGAAAGCCTGAGAAAAATTAGAAGCAAACTCACCGAAGGTGTAGACAGCAGGAAATAATCAAACTTAGAGCTGAAATCAATAAAATTGAAACAAAAAGAACAATACAAAGACTCAAGGAATCAAAGAGTTGGTTATTTGAGAAAGTCAATAAGATAGATAAGCCCTTATCCAAACTAATCAAAAAGCCAAGAGAGAGAGTGTCCAAATCAACAAAATCAGAAATGAAAAGGGGACATAACAACAGAATCCCAGGAAATCCAGAGAATTATCAGATCATACTTTGAAAATCTATATTCCACAAAAATGGAAAACCTAGAAGAAATGGACAGCTTTCTGGATAGGTACCATTTGCCAAAATTAAATGAAGACCAGATTAATTACCTAAACGGGCCTATAATCCTTCAGGAAATTGAAACTGTCATTAAAAGCCACCCCAAAAATAAAAGCCCAGGTCCAGATGGTTTCAGTGCAGAATTCTACCAGACATTCAAAGAAGAATTACTATCATTAGTCCTCAAACTATTTCACACAGTAGAAACTGAAGGAATATTGCCAAATTTCTTTTATGAGGCCACAATTACCCTAATACTGAAGCCACTCAAAGACACAACAAAGAAGGAGAATTACAGACCAAATTCCCTCATGAATATTGATGCAAAAATTCTCAACAAAATTTTGGCAAACCATATACAACAATACATAAAAAATATCATCCACCACGACCAAGTAGGCTTCATCCTAGAAATGCAGAGTTGGTTTAACATAGGAAAAACCGTAAATGTAATCCATCATATAAACAAACTAAAGGAACAAAACCACATGATCATATCCTAAGATGATGTAAAAGCCTTTGACAAACTCCAACACTTATTTATGATAAAAGCTCTGGAGGGATCAGGAATATAGGGACAATATCTCAATATAATAAAGGTGATCTGCAAGAAGCCAACAGCCAGCATCAAACTTAATGGAGAAAAACTCAAAGCAATCCCACTGAAATCAGGAACTAGACAAGGATGTCCTCTCTCCCCTTATCTATTCAATATAGTTCTCAAAGTTTTAGCTAAAGCAATAAGAGAATGAAAGGAGATTAAGGGGATACAAATTGGAAAAGAAGAAGTGAAACTATCTCTATTTGCAGATGATATAAGTGGCCCACAAAATTCTTCCAAGAAACTTCAATGGCTGATAAACACTTTCAGCAATGTAGCAGGATACAAGATTAACTCAAAGAAATCAGTAACCCTTCTATACAATAAAGATAAAAGGGTTGAAAAAGAAATAAGGGAAACATCACCCTTTATAATAGCTGAAAATAGCATTAAATACCTTGGAATAACTATAACCAAAGAAATAACAGGTCTATTTGACAAAAACTTTAAATCACTGAAGAAAGAAATTGAAGAGAATATCAGAAAATAGAAAGCTCTCCCATAGGTAGGATCAACATAGTAAAAATGGCAATTCTACCAAAAGCAATCTACAGATTCACTGCACTGCCCATCAAAATCCCAACACAATATTTCTTATACGTTAAAAGAACAATACTCAACTTCATTTGGAATAACAGAAAAGTCAGGATTGCCAAAACAATTTTGCTCAACAAAAGAACCTCAGGAGGCATCACCATCCCTGACTTCAAGTTCTACTATAGAGTTACAGTAATAAAAACAGCCAAAACAGCCTGGTACTGGCATTAAAACACACTTGTGGATCAATGGAATAGAATTGAGGATCCAGACATTAACCCAAAAACCTATCAACACCTGATCTTTGACAAAGAGGCCCAAAATATTCAATGAAATGAAGATAGTATATTTAACAAATGGTGTTGGCATAGCTTGTTGGTAGAGTGTAGAAAAATGCAAATAGATCCAAGCCTGTCACCCTGCACAAAACTCAAATCCATGTAGATCAAAGACCTGAACATAAACCCAGCCACTTTGAACTTGATAGAAAAGAAAGTGGAAAATACACTTCTATGAATTGGCACAGGTGACCACTTCCTAAATATAACACCAGTGGCACAGACACTAAGATCAACAATCAATAAGATGTATCTCCTGAAGCTGAGAAGTTTCTGTAAAGTCAAGGACAACACTGTCAATAGGACAAAACGACAGCCTACAGAATGGGAAAAAATTTTCACCAACCCTACAAGTGATAGAGGATTGATCTCTAAAATATATAAAGAACTCAAGAAACTGGAGCCCAAAACCTTGAATAACCCAATCAAAAAATGGGGTTCAGATCTAAAAAGGGAACTCTCAGCAGAAGAATTATGAATGACTGAAAGACACCTGAAAAAGTGCTCATCATCTTTAGCCATAAGAGAAATGCAAATCAAAACAACTTTGAGATACAACCTGACACCTGTGAGATTGGCTAACATAAAAGACACAGATGACAGCCTATGCTGGAGAGGGTGAGGAGCAAAGGGAACACTCCACCATTGTTGGTGGAAGTGTAAGGTTGTTCAGCCACTCTGGACTGCAGTATGGTGTTTTCTCAGGAAACTGAGAATCAATCTCCCCAAGGATCCAGCAATACCACTTCTAGGTGTATACCCTAAAGATGCACAGTCACACTCCAAAGGTATTAGCTCAACTATGTTCATAGTAGCATGATTTGTATTAGCAAGAACCTGGAAACAACATAGATGCCCCTGAACTGAAGAATGGATGTAAGAAACTGTGGTACATCTACACAATGGAATACTACTCAGCAGTAAGAAAAAATGATATCCTAAAATTTGCAGGCAAATGGATGGATTTGGAGAATATCTCCTGAGTGAGGTATCACAAACCCAGAAAGATAAACAGGGGATGTACTCACTCATTAGTGGACTCTAAAAAAAAAAAAAAAAAAAAAAAAAAAAAAAAAAAAAAAAAAAAAAAAAAAAAAAAAA
>PVIH01008950.1:68962-86515 GCA_004025045.1 Sigmodon hispidus | reverse complement strand
GATCAGAAACACCCTGGACTGACCCTTCGAACCCCACTCCAACTATAGGAACACCTGACTCACTCTTGAGGGAGGGGGGACAAAACTGGATTTGGCCAGGAGTGGAGACTGATCCAAGCATTATTGGGTCAGTGGGACCATAGGACTGTCTGCTCCCTGCCCAGGGAGGGGATGGGGAGTTGCAGAGAAGAAAAATGACAAGATGTGGTGGGAGGGGGAAGGGACCTTGAGTAAGGAGATACTGGAATGGAAAAAAAATTCAGAGGGAAAGCTGAACACAAAGTAAATATATGTGTAGCAATCTTATTTGCACTACTACCCTTGATAAGCCATGCTTATGATTTTTATCCTCTTTATAGCTATTGTTAAGTTTTCCTCATTTTAAATTCATTTTACTGTTTTTTTGATAAATACAAAATAAAGAAAAAAAAAGAAAAAAAAGTTCAAGAACTATATTGTATAGATTAGGGGAGAGGGGACAGCCTTGTGTAGTTCCTGATTTTAGTGGGATTGCTTTGAGTCTCTTCATTTCGTTTGATGTTGCCCATTGGCTTCTTGTAAATGACCATTATTGTACTTAGGAATTTTGCCTTTATTACTGATCTCTCCAGGAATTTTATCATAAAGAAGTGTTAGATTTTGTCAAAGACTTTTTCAGAATCTAAGGATATGATCATGTGTTTATTTTCCCTTCAATTTATTTATATGATGGATGACATTTATAGTTTTTCATGTGTTGAACTATCCCTGCATTTCTGGGATGATGTCAACTTTTTCGTGATGGATAACTTTTTTTATATGCTGTTGTAAATAGTTTGCCAAAATTTTTGTTGAGTATTTTGTGTCAATGTTCATGAGGGGGATTGGTCTCTAATTCTGTTTCTTTGTTGCATCATTGAGTGGCTTGGGTATCAAAATGATTGTGGTCTCATAAATGTGTTTGGCAGTGTTCCTTCAGTTGCCACTGTATGGAAAAGTTTTTGAAGTATTGGTAATAGTTCTTCTTTGAATGTCTGTTTGAATTCTTTATTAAAACCATCTAAACCTAGGCTTTTTTGGGGGGGACTTCTAATAACAGCTTTAATTTTCCTATATGTTAAAGGTCTGTTTAGGTCTTTAATTTGGTCTTAATTTAATTTTAGTAATTGGTACTTGTCCAGAAAGCTGTTTGTTTCTTTTAGGTTTTCCATTTTATTAGAGTGTAGATCTTCAAAATAAGACCTGATAATTCTCTGATTTTCCTGGGGGCTGCTGTTACGTCCCCCTTTTCATTTCTGATTCTGTTAATTTAAACACTCTTCTCTCTGTCTTTTGGTAAGTTTGGATAAGGGTTTGTCTATCTCATTGACTTTTTCAAAGAACTAACTTTTTGATTCATTGATTTTTTTATATTGTTCTCTTTGTTTCGGTTGTACTGATTTCTGCCCTAAGTTTGCTTATTTCCTGCCATCTACTGTTTCTAGGTGAGTTTGCTTCTAATTGTTCTAAAGGCTTCAGCTGAGTTGTTAGGTCTCTTGTGTGAGCTTTCTCTTATTTTTTTTATATTGGCATCTAGTGCTATGAATTTGTCTCTTAATGCTTTCATTATGTCTCATAAGATTAGGTATGTTGTGGATTCATTTTCATCTGTGCTGTTAGTTTTCTTGTGTGGGATTTCTCTAGGTTTTTCATATAGGCATCTAGTGTTATGAAATTTCTTCTTAAGAATGCTTTCATTGTCTCTCATAAGATTAGGTATGCTGTGGCCTCATTTTAATTGAATTCTAGAAAGTCTTATTAGCTTCTTCCCTGACCCAGAGGTGATTCAATATAGAGATGTTAAGTTTCAATGAGTTTGTCAGCTTTCTGTGATTTTTGTTGTTGTTGAATTCTAACTTTAGGCCATGTTGGTCTGATATGATACAAGGGTTATTCCCATGTTTTGTAACTATTAATATTTGCCTTATGTCCAAGTATCCAAGTATGTGCTCAATTTTAGAGAAAGTTCCATGGGTGCTGAGAAATATGTATATTCCTTTGTATTAGGATGAAAGCTTCTATAAATACCTATTAAATCCATTTGCATCATAACATCTGTTAGAACCCTTTTTTGTTGTTTCCTTGTCTGGTTGTCCTATCCAAGTGTGAAAGTGGGGTACTGAAGTTTCCTACCATTTTGTAGGATATTTGATATGGGGTTTAAGCTTTAGTAGTGTTTCTTTTACGCACAAAGTTGCCCTTATATTAGGGGCATAAATATTCAGGATGAAGATCACATCATGATCAATTTTCTGAGACAAATAAATAATATCCATCCTGGTCTCTTTTAATTGATTTTAGTTTGAAGTCTACTTTGTGGGATATTAGGATAGCAACATCAGCTTGTTTCTTGGAGCCATTTGATTAAAAAGTTTTTTTCCATCCCTTTATTCTGAGCCTGTGTTTGTCTTTGGAGTTGAAGTATGTTTCTTGTATGTAGCAGATTGTTGGCTTTTGTTTTGTACCTATCATGTTAGGGTGTGTCTTTTTATAGGTGAATAAAGTCCATTGATGTTAAGGGATATTAATGACCACTGGTTGTCACTTCCTCTTATTTTTGGAGATATTTTGTGTGTAGTTCCCTTCTTAAAGTTTTTCTTTTGTGGCATTATTGATTGTTTTTAGTTTCATGGGTGTATCTGGGTTCCTTAGGTTGGTGTTTTTCCTTAAGTGCTTTCTGTAGTGCTGGTTTTGTGGATAGGTATTGTTTCAACCTTTTCTTCTTGTGAAATATCTTGCTTACTATATGTATGGTGATTAATAATTTTGCTGGGTATAGTAGCCTATGTTGGCAGTCATGCTCTTTTTGTGTCTATATAACTTCTGATCAGTTTTTCCTTTCATTTTTTCCATTGAAAATCTGGTGTTATTCTGATGGGTCTGCCTTTATACTTAAGTTGGACCTTTTTTTCTTTCCAGTTCTTTATATTTTTTCGTATGTTTTGTGGCTTAATTATTGTATGGTGAACAGACCTTTTGGGGGTTCTCTTCTATTTTGTGCTCTGTAAGATTCTTGTATCTTTATAGGCATTTCCTTCCTTACATTGGGAAAGTTTTCTTCTATGATTTTATTGAATACATTATCTGTGCCTTTGAGCTGGTATTCTCCTTCTTCCATTCCTATTCTCAGGTTTGGTCTTTCCAGGTGTCCTAAATTTCCTTGAATGTTTTGTGTTATGGCTTTTTGGATTTAGTGTTTTCTTTGAGTGATTTATCTATTTCCTCTACTGAGTCTTCCACTCCAGAGATTCTTTTTCTTCCATCTCTTAGATTCTGTTCCTTATGCTTTTATCTGCACTTCCAGATTCTTTCTCCAGTTTCTCTATTTTATCCTTTGCTTTGTTTTGTGCCTTCATTTTATATTTTAATTCTTAGTTCTTTGAATTATTCTTTCATTTGTTGTTTTTTTTCTTTTTTGGTTTTCTTTCAAGGACTTGTTCATCTCTTCCAATTTCTTATTTTTTTTTTCTATTTCTTTAAAGGACTTTTGTATATCCTCTTTTAAGGCTTCTATAATCTTCATAAGAGTGTCTGTATTGTTGTTTCCTTCTGTTTTCTTTTTATTGCTCTGTTGAGGCCTTGGTATTTTAGAGACATCAGCTTCTTCTGGTGGTGCCTTGTTTTCTTTATATTGTTATATGTATTCTTGCACTGATGTCTGTCCATTGCTTCCTTGGTTCACTTCTAGTCAAGTATTAGTGGAATCTTAGTGCTTTGTAGCTACAGCGGTTACGTGTCTCCTGTCTGGCTCTGGTCAGGTCGCGGGATCCTCACTGTCTGAATTTGCCTGACTCCCACTCCACCTTGCATACCAACGGGGTCATGCTGTTCAGAAAGATGTCAGTCCCCTCTGTGATGATGGAGCCTGTCCGGAAGGTGGGGCCCAGGTGTCTGTAATGTGTCCCTTGGAATTGCTAGGGAAGGCATCTATATCCCATGTTGCTGCTGCTGCTGCTGCTGCTGCTTCTTTTTCTTCTTCTTCTTCTTCTTCTTCTTCTTCTTCTTCTTCTTCTTCTTCTTTCTGTTACATTTTTCTATTTAAAAAAAGTATTTTTTCCATGTTTCTCTCTGCTTGCCCTCTCTTTTTCCTACCAGTCCCTCCCTCAGCCTCTCTCCAACCCCATCCCCTCCCTAAGGAGGTCAAGGAGTCCTAAGGGTGGGCCACTTCAGTATGACATATCCGTTTGAGACAGGTCCTGTTGTAAAAGATTTCTGGGCAGAACATTCTGGTTTAGCCGAGAGGTTTAGCTCAACTCTCAGCCCTGCTTTGCCTCAAATAATCACAAATAGGTTTATACTATTTTTGTGCTCATTGACCTAGGGTCCAAGTATATAACTTGTTAGCTCCTTCATCTGAACTCAACCCGTCTTGTTCAGCCACAGGGCTTGGTACCTTTTCTAATAGCAGCATTTCAGCATCTTTCCTCTGTGTTTTCTGCCCTATTCTCCTTGTGTCTGTGGCAGCTCTCTGGGGTCTGTCTTTAGCATCTGTGTGAGATGTTCCTAATTCTTTTTAGCCTTGTAGCCCCACTCATACTTCCTGTCTGCGTTTTGGCCAGTCATCTTTTATTAAACCCATTGGAGGAATAATTATTTAAAATGACAGGAAACATAACATAATCCCATCACAAGGTCTAGTTCCATCATCCTATTATTGGGACTGGGTTAGGTGTTCTTCTGTAGGAAATGAGTTCCAAGGTGCAAGTTCATGCACAGGAACATATTCTGATACTACTCCACAAGGTTCTACATACTATCCATGTTAATAGACAGCCATCTATCTTTGGAGGGCCTACTTCCTTTTCCTGATGGTTTGCCAGTGGCTGTTTCCGATTCAGTGAGTTCTAGCCAGCCATCTCTGCATCTCTGTGGGACTTATCCCCATAATCCTTTTGCTCAAATAGCCTCTTCTCTCTCTCTCTCTTCTCTCTCTCTCTCTCTCTCTCTCTCTCTCTCTCTCTCTCTCTCTCTGCCTTTATTCATTGCTGAAATGTAGGCTTCACAATGACCTGTTGCTTTTTATTCTAGGAAGCAGCTGGAAATATTGAGTTTTCATATAACTTAAAAGTTTTAGTTTTGAGTAATGGCTCAGGGGCTAACCTCATTTGTTATTTTATTCAGATGACAGCTGTTTTATTCAGATGGCAGCTCACAACTGCCTCAAAGTCCAACTCTAGGGGACTCAATGCCCTCTCTGTCCAAAGCTTTGAATACATTCATGAACACAGATGTAGTTTAAAGTTTTCTTGTGTCCCACAACCAATCAGTCACAAATAAACACTCAATGTTTTATAACAATTATAAGCTGTTTGATCTGTGGTTCAGGCTATTACAAACTGGGTCTTTCATCTTAAATTAACTCATTTATATTAATCTATGTATCACCATGTGTCTCATAGCTTTGTCTATATTCCATCAAGTCTTGCTCTACCCCTACCCTTCACCCTGAATCTAGAAGCTTCTCTTTTGACTTCAAATTCTGCTTTTTGTTTTCCCTGTATCTTTTTTTGGATTATCCATCTAGCTTTATCTCATCTTCCCATAGGCCAAAACTGTTTCTTTATTAGCCAATAGTAGCAAGAAACCTATTCAGAGTGTACAGAAAGACTATGCCACAGCACTCAGACAGTTATGTACATAATTTAAGATAAATGAAACATCTCTGGGGCTCCTGGGAGTGGACTCATGTCTTCTAGATTTGAAACCACTTTTTATTATACAAAAACCACTCTTGCCATCTCACTTGGTTAAAATATACTCCAGTTTAAAGTCTGTGGTGATAGGATTTAAATATATAAATTAGTACTCCCTGACCTTCATAGCTTGACTGTGAGTGATTCTGTCCTCTGATATTCCAGACAAATTTTATTAAATATATATCACCAAAAACATCTTCATGAGCTAGCTACTGATCTTTATATTGACCCCCTCTTTAGTCTTCTCTTGTATATTCTAAGGCTTTTTAAATTGGTTTAACCACTGACTCATAACTTCTACAATACTAACAAACTGTACCATATAATTAACTTCACACATTATTTTTCATAATTTGGATTCTATAGAGATAATACCTTTTAATCTCTGACAATCCAGCTTCTACTGCAGAGACTAGCAGTCAAGTTTTACTAATGTATGCTGCATTAATGATCAAATGAGTCAATAAACTAATAAAGGGTTTTATTGGAAGCCCTATTGCTAGCAATTTGTATGAACCTCCGAGAAAAAGTAAACTGACAAAAGAAAGCAATTATGATTTAATAAAATTCATTCCTAAGGTGATGAAATGCAGGTAGTACACAGAGAATCAAATGGATTAGAGGTGATTCTACTCAATAGCCTATAATACCTAGATGATGTGTGTTTTAATTCTCTTGTCATTAAAGTAAATATTATAAGAAAGTCAATATTTCAGCAGATAATTGTAACTTCCCTGATTATATCATATATCTTGCTTTTGTTCATTCAAGTACAAAAATACATCATTGTCTAAATTATACTCTCTTACTAAATATACTTAGTATAAAAGCAGTGTAAGTTCAGAAGGTAATAAATGTGACTTTAATTTAGAAAAGGGTCTAGGGTTTATTTATCTACTGAAGGTACAAACATCAGAGATTACCTCCCAGGCCATTAAACCAATGGCAAGAATCCCTATATTGAACAAAAAAGAAGAGAAAGCAAGTAATGAATTCCATGTAAGCAGAAAAGAATTTTGCTCATAGTTTGTAAAGGATGGGCAAAGATGTTAAAATTCTGAAATATTCTTCTTTTCTTCTTTTGTTTCTTTATTTATTTATTTAAAAAGGTTTCATTCCATGTATCCTATGCTCATTCTCCATTTCCTCCTCCTAGTTCCTCCCAGTCCTCTCTCAGCCCTCCCCCCATTCCCTCATCCTTTTTCAAAGGATTGCAAGGAGTACCAAGGTGGGTCAGTTCAGTCCAGTGTATCTATTTAAGGTAGATCCGATTTTGTCATCCCAATATTAATACTGGGTTCAGTGTTCCTTTGTAGGAAATGGACTCCAAAGTGCCAGTTGATGCACAGCAACATAGTCTGATTCTATTCCATGAGGCTTCACATACTGCCCATGATAATCAACAGTCATCTACTTTGAATAGTTTAATTCTTTTTGCTAATGTTTCCCCAGTGACTGTTTTTTGATTCAGTGAGCTCCCAAAGCTACAGCCCCTAAATCCCTATTCTTTTGCTCATAGAAACTCTCTTCTCTCTTTCTTTAACTGGACTGGGAGCTTGACCTGGTGCTTAGCTGTGGATCTCTGCTTCTGCCTATATTCATTGCTGGATGGAGGTTCTATAATGACTTTTAAGGTGCTCATTCATTTAATTATAAAGGAAGTCCTGTTTAGGCATCCTTCTACTTTTGGTTATAGTCCTAGACAGAGATATCCTGTGAGTTAATGGAGGTTTCCCTACCACCCGGCCTTTTCCCAAACCCAACTGGTTTCCTCTATTAAGATATCCTGCTCTTGAGTAGTACTCCATTGCGTAGATGTACCATAGTTTGTTAATCCATGCCCTTGTTAGGAAGGAGATAAAATGATGTGGAGAAGAGAAAGTGAATGGAAGGGGTGGGAGAGGAAAGGGAGCTGAAAAAAGGGTATACATGGATAAAAAATATGACTTTATTCATAATAAAAAATATACAAATGGAAAAAAGATACCCTGTTCCAGTAAGTAAATGAGCAACATGAATGGGTGGTTTTATAATTGGGGAGATCATGAGTGTGGGAATGATTCTGAGAGGTCTGATAACTCAGTTTTTATGGTGTGCATGATGTAAAAAAGCCAAATTTTATATTACATATATATATATACATATATATAAGACATCCATCCTTTTTTCTCCTCTTTGTTGTTTCTCTCACTCAACCATCTCCTCTCAAAATTTGTTTCCACCTCTTCTTGTTTGCTACCCATTATGATGTCAATTTGCTAAGGATATCTATTTCTTTTTTCAGGGGAATGCCTAGATGTTTCTCTTAAGTTTCTTCTTATCCAAAGCTGTGCAGGGGTTGTGATTTGGAGCTTGGGTACACTTTGCTTTTTGTCTAAAATTCACTTATGACTGAGTACATTCTATGCTTATCTTTCTGGGCTTGTAATACCTTGCTCAGGAGGATATTTTCCAATTTGATCCATTTGCCTGTAAATTTTAGACTGTCTTTTTTTTTTTAATATCTGAGTAGTACTCCAATGTGTTGATGTATCACAGTATGTTAATCTATTCTTTAGTTTAGGGGCATCTAGGTTGGTTCCAGGTTCTTGCTATTACAAATAATGCTGCTATTAACATGTTTGAACTAATGCCTTTGGGGTAAGAATGTGCATATTAGTATATGCACAATAGTGGTATTGCCGGATTCTTGGGGAGATTGATTCTCAGTTTTCTGAGGAACTGTCATATTGCATTCCAGAGTGGCTGAACAAGCTTACACTCCCACTAACAATTGAAAAGTGTAGCCCTTGCACAGCGTCCTCTCCAGCATAGGTTTTCCTCTCTGTTTTTGTGTTCTGACAGGCATAAGGTGGTATCTCAAAGTTGTTTTGTTCTGCATTTCTCTGATGGCTAAAAACATTGAACAATTTTTTAAGTGCCTTTCAGCCATTTGTAATTCTTCTTATGAGAATTCCCTTTTTTAGCACTGAACCTCATTTTTAGGGTTATTTGAGTTTTGGAACAGAATAACTGGGCTGAAAGTATAATAGGGGAAAGGCACCAGCTATTAATCCAGTTTGGAAAAAATGTAGAAGGGAAGAGGTGTG
Organism: Sigmodon hispidus; assembly: GCA_004025045.1. NCBI lineage: Eukaryota > Metazoa > Chordata > Mammalia > Rodentia > Cricetidae > Sigmodon > Sigmodon hispidus. The sequence goes on along the minus strand of PVIH01008950.1, from coordinate 77,712 downwards.
TGAATCAAGTCTGGATGATTATATTTCTTCAGAGTGAATAAGAGGAATGCATAATCTCATTAAAACATAAGTGATAGGAACACTCTGCCAAAACCAAGGCTGGAAAATTAATACAAGACGATAAATCAGCAAAACCATTCTAAAATTTAAAAGCATAACTTACTTATTAACGGTGCTATAAGGAGACACATTTCACAGGCATTTATGCTGACTTCTTTCAGGAAGAAGCTAGGCTTTGGTGTGAGAAGTTACACTTCAAAGATGTTCTTTTCACCTCTTGCTTTTAGCTGGAGTTAGCTAAACTTGCCACCTAATCTGTGCAGTCTTTCAATGATACCTACTTTCTTGAACTCTCAAACACTTTGTCATGGAGCTGCCAAGACTGGCCCATTAACTTACCTCATGGAGCAGGCAGGGAATTGTAAGCTTGCAGGCCTCCTTGAGAATCTGTATAGTTAATGATCTCTAAGGAAGAAAAGACTTTTTCTTCAGTAGTGGAATTGGAATTGCTCAAATCACCCATATTGCTTTAAGTAATACCTCATCCGTGCTCCTGTAGGCAATCCTAATAAAATTCACTTGTTTACCCAAAACAAAAACAAACTAAACAACAACAACAACAAGGCAAGTAATAGGAAAAGAATTAATTGGGTAAAAGCAAGGATCAATGTGAGTAGGAGATCAACAGATGGCAATAGGAGTCACTATGTTAATATATGTACATGTATAAAATCAGCTTGATAAACCCCAATAATAGGGCCTGAGAGTTGTCTCTGATAGTAAAGTTCTTGCCTCTAACCTTGACAATGTCAGTTCAATCTTCTGACCCACATAGAAGGAGAATACCAACTCCTAAAAATAACCCTTTTACTTCCACATGAATATCATGTGTGTGCCCCCTACAATAAATATATCTGAAACTTTGAGATTAACATCATTATCTGTAATTAATGTTAATAATTTTAAAAATGCAAACTTTTTATGTAATACAGTTTATGAAATATAAGAATGAGCAAATATAGTGTGACAAAAAGATACTTTAAGTAGTATTGTATGAATAACCTATTTTACTTACCATTCAGTTAGATTAATATATGTATTCTGTAGCACTGGGTATGGGAAAACAACTCTACCTTTTAAACTGGGGAAAGTGTGTCCATTTCCATTGCTACTGAGCATCGAGGAAACGTTTTATGACATATGCTTTGGAGTTTATGCTTTCTCCATTTTCAGTTATCACAAGGAAGTCAATATATCCTTCAATGAAGTCATAAAGAGAAAAAACAAGATGACATTCACAATTTACTAGGCAAATCAAAGTACCCTCCTAGGGGGATTTTGATATTGGAAGTCTGTCATCCACCTCATTCATTTCAAAATCAAATTAAAGGCCTCAGGGGAAAAGCTCCTTGAAGATTTAACATTATTCCTGTTGTATGGATATATAATACAATAACTCTTGGAATAGATGCAATATTTAACTGAGTGGCATAAAAAGGGGGAAGGCTGAAAAGATGAATTAAAATGGGTCTGAAGACTACATTTCAACATTGTTCAATTTACATATTTTAAAGTTATAAATTCTCAGATCATTAATATTGGCATGTGTGATGTGGCGTGGAGGCCTGAGGTAATGCCAGTTGTGTTCCTCAGTTTTGATATACTTTGGGTTATATTGATATTCTTTGATCAGTTTGTTTGTGTCTTTTTTTTTTTTTTTTGAGACAGATTGTCTCACTGATTTGGAACTCACCAATCAAGCAAGTTTGGCTTACCTGACAACTGAGCCTGGGGATTTGCCTGTCTCTACCTACTGTGTTTGGGGTGTATAGTGGATTTTACCCAGCCCCAACATTTCTTCCTTATTCTGTCTACTATGTGTTTGAAATATTCCTTTTTGTCAATAAAGGCTGAATACAGATTTAGAAACAGTGCCTTCATAGCTTTATAACTGGTGTTCATATGACTGAGTTCCACAGAATCTCCTACACAGTGAACATTTGATACAGATATGAAAACCTCACAAGGCCACAAGAAAACTGACAACAAATCACATTATTGAAGAAGTTGTGAAGCATTCTGATTGTAGAAGGGGCTCCATGGTTAACAAGCCACCATATACCTTGAGCACTGGGTCATGCTTCCCCAGTTCAGTCATCCCAAACCTCTGGGCTCAATGTTTAACCAGCCCCCATATTTCTTGAAACTGAGGGATGCTTCTCTGGTTCAGCCATCCCAAACCACTGCAGTTCATGCTACCAACCAACGGGAGAGAATTGCTTTAAATTCATACACATTCTGTCTTTGAAGATCATCCCCTTCTGAGTTGTTAATAGTCATAGGGAATAATGAAGGGATGCATCTTTGTAAAGCTCATATACACTCTAGGTTAGAATAACATAAGATACATACCTAGGCAAAAACCCTCAAGCATCTATAGCCCCAGCACTTTACTGACTTCTGCTGTTTTTCTATGGAAAAAGAGCAAAATATTTCTTTTAAAAATGGTAAATTTCAACTTATTTTTCACTTTGTGATAATTCCTAAGGTGTAAGGAGATTAACATTTGTTCTCTGAGCTCAACAGTATCAGCAGACTTTGGAAAGCCAGCTACAAACTTGAACCCAGGGCATTCAAATAAAAATCTGCAAACACAGCAAGGCTAGACTTTTCTATCTGAGAAGGAACAGGAAAAACTCATGAGTTCTGATGGAAACATTATTACTATTTTGAAAGACTTCCTTTGTGTCTACATAGGTTCATATCTCTTCACACAGCTACATCTCTCTTTTCCACAGCCACACATCTCTACACATAGCTATGTCTCTTTTCATATATTTGCATGCACTACATAGTCACATATCTCTTTTACATAACGATACACCTCATTTCACACAGTTCTCACCACAGAACCACATTTCTTATTTCACACCTATGTAACGTTTATATACAGCTCTCTTCACAGACCTCTTTACACTCACATAACTTTACACATATCTTTAAATAGCTTTCTCTACATAGCTATACACAGCTCCTTACACAACAGCTCTCCGTATAGATCCACACACTCCTTACACAACAATAGCTCTTTGCATAGCCCTACATGGCTCTTTACACAGCACCTCTCTTCTCCATAGAGCTCTACATAATGTTCTTCTCTACATAGCTATTCATCTTCTATGTCGTTACATACTTTTCTCTATACACAACTCTCTCATATAACACTTTCATGTAGCTCTCTCTACATAGCTCTTACACTTAGCTCTCTCACATTGTTCTTATATATTCCATCAACTCCCTAACAGAAAAAATAAGCTGTGGACAAAGACATGAGCTACATTTTTGAGGATCAGAGCCATCCTGGTAACATGTGAGAATCATGCAGTTTCTCTCAGGCTAAGGATATCACGTTGACTGGCCAGTGAATGAGTAATCTTTTACAGAGTAACAGTGAAATTCAGAATCAAAGAAATAAACAGCAAGTTGGCTCAACATTGAGCCTTGTATTATAAACTAAGATTGAGAATACATCACAAAAATCAATTGTTGGCAAGGAGCTATGTCTCCTAAAGTTGTGTATAACTCTGGTTCGATAGATACCTGAAAATCTGTCCTTGTATCTATTTTTCAGTGACAACTAATCTACTTTCAAAATGTTTTGAGGTCTTAAATTTGTAAATGAGAATATTCTTATTTTCTTATGTCAGCCTGGGTCTGAAAAAAATTCTAGTATTATTTCTATTCATAAAAAATATACAGCTTAAAAAGAGATTATCTTTCTGACCATCCACATGTATATGTGTACCCATTAGATGGAATATACTCATAACATAAACACACAGTGGAAAAAAATATCCAAAGATGTTTTTAGGGAAGAAATGTAGTGGCACATGAGAAAAATTATAGCAGAAGCAAACAGGTTTTTTGAGTCTGTTATCCCATAAGACTTTAACAAGATTTCTCTATTAAAGAGTTATTCATCAGGTTGTTTGGTACCTATACTATTAATTGCCATCTATTATATTTATATCATGCCACAATAGCCTTTATAAGTTTTCACTGGAGCAGCTGTGACTACCTACGAAAGTATAAAGTTTGTACTTGGAGTTCCTCTAGAAGGAGAGCATGGAAGGTCATTGACTGTTTACTCAATACTCCACCAAATCCTTTGCCTCTGTGCCTAGTGTGTGTAATTTTGTCCCAGCTGAATGTTTCAAGAGATGTGAGAGTATATACAGTGTGAAAAGACATGTCTATTTGTTAAGCAATGTGGGAAATGTCACCAGTAATGGAGTATGACTTTTCATTAGCCTGTCTGTTTTAGCTTCACCCACATATCTGAAGTAACTTTTAGTTCACACTTTGTAAGTATATCTCCAAACTCATTGGATTGCTATGTAAGATATAGGTAAAATCTTGGTGGTCTATGGGTAAACATTTGTTTTAATCACCACAGGAAAATTTCTAAAGCTAGAAGTTTTTAATTATCTTCAATTACTATATTATTCTGGTCTTTACCATGAATTTTAGGAATGAATGATTAATTTTATTTCTTACAAACTTTCACATTCTGTGTTAGTTGTGTATCCTTCTAACAAATTTATTTCTATTTTTTTCTTAAGGTGTCACTTGATTATGTTATTTTTATATAATGTATCAGATTTACACACATTTTGAAAAAATGCCAACAGTAATAGTTCTTTTAGTCTGAATTTCCTTATTTTTTTCTAGTTTGAGAAGCAGTCAGTTACAACTTATTGTTACATGTGATATAGAACAGTCAGTCACTAAAGAATTATTGATACCACATGATCATTCTTTGCCCCTGTCTCCTCTTGGGTCTCTATTGTAAAAGCCTTCCTCCAATATTACTCTTATTTTCAGACTTCTATATCTCTCACATGTCTTTTTCTTTTCCAAAATATACAAAATTAATCTGTTCATTAACTATGTTCACTGCAATTGTTCACAATAACTTGTCTCTACCTTGACCCTTGTATTATAAACTAAAATTGGGAATATATCTAGTAAATCAATATTTAGCAGCAAGTTATGTCTTCTAAAGTTTCTTTGTTTTCTGCTTAGCTAATGTTTTAACAATTCTTATTTCTTCCAGCCATATCTAAACCCTATCAGATAGACCACAGTGATTTACCACAAAAAATCACAAACTTACTTAAACCATCATAGAATTAATTTAGATAATCTGATTTCTTTATTCTCAAGCATGAACTCCGCAAATAACAATGAGTCTTTCAGTATTAAGAGTTTGGACATGTGTGGATGACATTTGTGGTGGCTTGAATGAAAAGGCCCTGATAGCCACTCAAAGTATGGTACTGTTAAGAGGCATGGCATTATCGAAATAGATGTGGCCTTGTTTGGGTAGGGATGGTATTGTTGGAAAAACTCTACCATTGGGGGCAGGTTTTGACCTTTCAGAAGCTCAAACCAAGCCCAGTATAATTTTCTCTTTTTATATCCTGCCAGTCTAGAGGTAAGACTTTCAGCTTTTTCTCTAGCACCATATCTGCCTTCATGTTACCAAACTTCCTGCCATGATGACAATGAACTAAGCCTCTGAACTATAAGTTATCCCTAATTAATTGTTTTTTTATAAGGGTTTTCATGGTCATAGTGTGTCATTGCAGTTATAGAAACTCAAAGTAAGATGTAACAATATTCTTTGGGCCACCAACGAGAGACTGAAATAAACTGAAACTTAATATTAGTTATGAATGTTCAGCCTTAGTTTATGATCATTTGCGGCAAGTTTTTTTTTTTTTAACTTAAACTATTTATCTTCATCTACATTTTGCCTCAGGAACTTTTACCTTTATCTCATTCTTTATGTTCTACTTCATATCTGGCTGGCTGACCTCGAGCATCTTCCTCTCTTTTTCCCTCATTCTCTCCTGAAGCCTAGATTCCTCCTCCTGCTTATTCTCTCTGCCAGCAATCCCTACTTATCTCTCTACTGCCTAACTATTGACCATCAGATTTTTATTAGATAATTCAGGAGCCTTAGTCAGGCAAAGTAAAGTAGCAACACGTCTTTATGTAATTAAACAAGTGCAGCATAAACAAATGTAATACATTTGACCTAGCTAAAATAAAGTTCCACAACACTAGGACAGACAATATTCAAAACTATGTAGGAATGTACTACTTGCATATTATTACAGTATCATGTAAAATATCATATAGCACTGTCAATATAGTATTTAACATCTTACATGTATGGTGAACCTTTAGTTTTAGACTCTTCTTTCTACTGATTAGAAGACTCTTTTTTCTTTACCTTACTACTTCCTGTTCAGTGATTTCCTGTCCATAGAATTGAAACCTCTTGTACTTACTAATATTATAATATGAAGGAACAGGAAGTGTGCATATGGTTTACAGATAGAATGTTGTATACTTTTGTGTTAGAAGATTACATAGATCTTAAAATTGGTAGAAAGAGGATGAGTATGAGCTAGTATGATAATAAAACTTTTAAAACATGATTTTATAGTGACCTCATGGTGTCCAAGGTGAAGTGGGAGTCAGGCAGCTTCAGACAGTGAGGATCCCAAGTCCAGAGCAGCATGAAAGATGAGCAGGTTCCAGCACCTGGACCTCCCAGGGATCTCATCCCAGAGGCCCAAGGCACAGTCCTGGAATTAATCTGCCTTGGACCAGGGTTGAGAGAAGCCTTGCCCAACAGCCCACGGGGCACATCATAGATGCCCAGGCCCTGCTTCAATGCTGGCTGCATCATCACAGAGGGAGGGACATCGCTCTGAACAGCATGACTCCAGTATGTATGAGACAGAGTGGAGGTCAGATAGCTTCAGGCAGTGAGAATCTTGTGGCCTAACCACAAAAAAAATAGTGCAGACCTGGTGTCCAGAGCAGACAAGAGACATACAACCCTTACAGGCAGAACTGACTAAGATTCCACTAACACCTTGCTAAGAGTGAACCAAGGAAGCAATGGGCAGATGTCAGTGCAAGAATATATACAACATTATAAAGAACAGCAAGATACCACCAGAACAAGCTCGCGTCTCTACAACACCAAGACCTGAACAGAACAGTGAAGAGGAAATAGAAGAAAAAAACAAACACCTTTATGAAGAATATGGAAGTCTTAAAAGAGGATATGAAAAAGTTCTTAAAGAAATAGAAGAAAAAAACAAATAAAAAATTGGAAGATATGAAAAAAATCTTTGAAAGAAAATAAAGAAAAGCAAGAAAGAGAAACCCAACAAATGAAAGAATCATTTCAGGAACTAAAACTTTAAATAGAAACAATAAAGAAGGCACAAAATGAATCAAAGGATGAAATAGAGAATCTGAAGAAATGATCTGGAAGTACAGATACAAGCATAAGTAATAGAAGCCAAGAAATGGAAGAGAGAATATATGGAGTGGAAGATTCAATAGTGGAAATAGATAATCACTCAAAGAAAACATCAATACCAAAACAGCCATAACACAAAATGTTCATAAAATTTGGGACACAATGAAAAGACCAAACCTGATAATAATAGGAACAGAAGGAGAAAAATGCCAGCTGAAAGGCACAGATAACTTATTCAATAAAATCATGGAAGAAAACTTTCCCAAGCTAAAGAAGGAAATGCCTATAAATGTACAAGAAGCTTACAGAACACAAAAAGATTAGACCCCCCAAAAAAAGTCTGCCTGTTATAATATAATAATACAATTAAGCCACAAAACATACAGAACAAAGAAAAAAATATTAAGAGCTACAAAGGACAAAGGTCAACATGCCTATAAAGACAGACCAATCAGAATACTGCCAGACTATTCAATGGAAACATATTCACTTATTTGCCTGCAAATTTTAGAATGTCATTTTTTAATTCTGCTTAGTAGTGTTCCATTGTGTAGATGTACCACAGCTTATTAATCAATTCTTCAGTTTAGGGACATCTAGGTTGCTTCCAGGTTCTTGCTATTATGAATAATGCTGCTATGAACATAGTTGAGCTAATGCTCTTGGAGTGTGAATGTGCTTCTTTAGGGTATATGCCTAAGAGTGGTATTGCTGGATCTATGGGGAGATTGATTCACGGTTTTCTGAGAAACTGCCATACTGCATTCCAAAGTGGTTGAAAAAGTTTACACTCCCACGAACAATGTAGGAGTGTTCCCTTCACTCCACATCCTTTCCAGCATAGACTGTCATCTGTGTTTTTAATCCTAGCCATTCTGACAGGTGTAAGGTGGTATCTCAAAGTTGTTTTGATTTGCATTTCTCTGATGGCTAAAGATGTTAAGAACTTTTTCATGTTTCTTTCAGCCATTTTTTTTTTAAGATTGCTACACATGTATTTACTTTGTGTTCATCTTTCCCTCTGAATTTTTTTTTCCATCCCTGTATATCCTTATTCAAGATCCCTTCCCCCTCCCGCCACATCAGGTCATTTTTTCTTAGATCCGAGCCTGTCACCCTGAACAAAATTCAAATCCAAGTGGATCAAAGACCTCAACTTAAACCCAGCCACTTTGAACTTGATAGAAAAGAAAGTGGGAAATAAAATTGGCACAGGCGACCACTTCCTAAATATAACACCAGTGGCACAGACACTAAGACCAACAATCAATAAGTGGGATCTCCTGAAGCTAGGAAGCTTCTGCAAAGCCAAGGACACTGTCAATAGGACAAAACGCCAGCCTACAGAATGGGAAAAGATTTTCACCAACCCTACAAGTGATAGAGGACTGATCTCTAAGAT
>PVIH01008950.1:0-68862 GCA_004025045.1 Sigmodon hispidus | reverse complement strand
AACCTTGAACAATCCAATCAAAAAATGGGGTACAGATCTAAAAAGGGAATTCTCAGCAGAGGAACTACGAATGGCTGAAAGGCACCTGAAAAAGTGCTCATCATCTTTAGCTATCAGAGAAATGCAAATCAAAACAACTTTGAAATTCCACCTTTCAGCCATTTTTAATTCTTTTGATGAGAATTCTAGAATGGAAAATGGTATTTACCAGCCTTACATGTGACAGAGCAGTGATCTCTAAAAATATAGAGAATGCAAGAAACTACAGCCCAAAACTCTTAATATCCCATATCTGATATTCGAAAGAGAGGCAAAATATTTGTATACTTTGGAGAAGAGACAGTCTGTATACAGATAAATGAAATTAGAACCATATATAGCAAGCACTCTGAAACAAATAGATCCAAGTGGATCAAGGACCTCAATTTGAAAACTGAAATATTAAAACTTTTAGAGGAAAACATAGGTAGTATCCCGCAAGATAATGGAGTAGAAAAGCAATTTCTGAAAAGAACTCTATCAACTGGTGCTTAATATTGTGAGTGCAGGAGATTTCAGTCTTTCTTCCATTATTGTTTACTTTAGACATTTTTTTTTCTTTTCTCCTGCAGGACTCTTTGCCACACAAGTCTCCATGATGCTCTTGTAGTGAAGTCTGTGTCTCTTAGTTTTACAGCCCTGCACTACCATGCAGTCTCTACAGCTCAGTCCAGAGCCCACTGCCTTTTTTGCATCTGTTGCATGCACAAAATGTGTCACTTTCTTTTTTCATTGTCCATTTTTTTTTATTGCACTCTCGCTGCTCTTACTCCTTTCATTCCCAATTATGATTGTGAATCTTAACTTAAATCAGCTGCATTTGACTGTCTGGATATACCAAACCCTAAATTAAAACTTAAGTATATACCCAAAATATACTTAAGTTATCATGAACAGCCACAAATACCATATACATCACATACATAGGTGGTATACACATAGAGATATACATGGTCACACACACTCATAAGCACATACACTCCACACAGGGGTATACAACACACCACATGCCTTCGCACAGAGACACACAAACCACACAAAGACATACCATACAGTTATACACATACAATGATATTTAGGCACTTACAAACAGGCACATATACTATACACCACACACAGAAATGTCACACATGTGCACACACACACACACACACACATATATATATAGACACATATACACATAAAACATATAAATTCACAACACAGAAACATAGATAGGGACACATAAAGACATGCATTACATACTGGGGCAAAGACCCCAGGACATAAACACACATATCCATAAGGGAGTATACTTAGGAAACATATATATAAACACACAAAAAGACACACCATACATAGGTAATATATAGACATGCATCAGATACCAACACATACACCACAACTAGCATATGAGTGTGCATGCATACACAAATACTTACAAGGAGGCTTATACACCACACACAGAGACACATATATCACACAGAAACAAGCATGCACAAAAAAAAATTAAATTGTCAATCTTATTTTTACCAGAGTCTCTGGAGACATTGATAGAGAAAACAAATTTGTTCAGGTGAACATTGATGTGATTGGGCAGGGATATGTCCTATCAAATTCAATGGCACATGGTTCTCTTAAGTCATGAAACATATAATTATGTGATTGTGCTAACCTGTCCTGCAATGAAATCTATAGACATGAAAGATGATTATGAATGTCTTTACATCTAAATGCCCAAAGATGTTTTCAATTTTCAAAAATTGTGAACATAAAATCAAGCAAAAGAAGAAAACTCCAAAATTAACTTTGGGATTCTCAGGTTGTGAGAATTTGTGGATTTTAGAATATATTCATTGTGTCCCCATTTTTGAATGCTTTCTGTGACCCAGACATATCCCTTCAGGTCTGTAGCAAAAGGATTCCAAGTCATCTTACCCCTAAGACACTTGATGAACAAAGAACAGTGACATATATATAGAATGGGAATCATTGTAGTCTTAAAGAAGATTAGCACAACTGGATGCAATGAAGAGAGCAATGTTAGGTTGTGCATAGCAGCCCTGGACATTCACATAAGTGCTGTGAACTATGCTAGACATCAGTCCCCATTTGGGTATGAGTTGTCAGTACCTTCTACACCTGTTTTGCTAATCTTTCATTCTTTCTTCATGGTCACCATTTGAATTAAAGCACTATGTGAAAGAAATTGTATTATTTATCTATATTATGATATACATATTGTATGGTGGCTAATGAATTAATCAACTAAATCAAAATGTGTGTTTTCATCTATACTTCCTCTATAAAAATTTATCATTAGCATAAATATCCATTACTTCCAATTTTTCTGGTTCCTGCCTTGACTTCTCCTTTTGATAGAATACAAGTTCTAAGTCTTTGTCTCCTCAAATTGCTTTTGATCATGGACTTTTTCACAGGAATACAAAAACACGGACGTATTTGGCTTTATAATGGAGACTATTGCTTAGGAGCTTTCTCTCCATACCGTTTTTATATTACCCAAACCTACTCAGGAGTGGTGCCACTGTCTGTGGGCCCTTCCATGGCTATTGGTAATGAAGAAAATACTGCACAGATATACATGTAGACAATATCATGGAGGCATATTCTTATTTAAATTTCCTTCTTCCTAGGTGACTCATTTTGTGTCACCTTGACAAAATAACTAAGCAACCCACCCTCTTCACCTGCTTTTCAATACCGTAATCTGGAAAAGAAGACTATCATGTATAGACCATGTGCCAGCAATAGCAATGTGTGCATTATCTCCTTAGTGTCAAGATGTCTAGGTAAAAATTTTCAAATTCTTTGACATGAGAATTTTATCTCTATTCTTTTTTACTCAGCCATACCAATGATTGTACACAATACACTTTCTGCATTGAATGCTTGGCACTTGCTTCACATCAACATATGTCCAATATGTACGCTGATTTTTGGTTTTCTTTCCTTTTTTCTTGTTTTTTATTATTAATAAAGTCTCATTTTTTTATCCATATATCCCCTTGTTCAGAAGCCCTTCCCCTCCTGCCCCTACAATTCACTCTTCTCCCCATCTCCTTATCTCCTCCCTGGCAAGGACAGGAGATCCCAAGGTACCAACGTGGCTTAGTTCAGCATATTCTCCAGGCAAATCCATTTTCCTCATCCCCACATCAAGACTGCCTCAAGTGCTCCTCTGGAGGTAATGGGCACCAAAGTGCCAGTTCAAGGTGCTTCAGATCCCAAGCTGTTCAGTGTTTGTGGTTTGAAGCTTGGACATGCTTTGCTTTTTGTTAAAAGTCCACAAATGAGTGAATACATCCCTGCTTATCTTTCTGGGATTGTGAAACCATGCTCATGAGGATATTTTCCATATCCATCCACTTGCCTGCAAATAATAGAATATAATTATTTCTTACTGCTGAGTAGTACTACATTGTGTAGGTGTTCCACAGCTTGTTAATCCATTCCTGAGTTGAGGGGCAACTAGGTTGTTTCTAGGTTGTTTTTTTCTTTCTTTTTTTATTATGAATAAAATCACATTTTCTATCCATATATATCCTTATCCAAGGTCTCTTCCCCCTCCCACACCCTCCAGTCACTCTCTCTTCTCCACATCTTCTCATCTCCTCCCCAGCATGGGCAGGATGTCCCAAGGTCCCAATATTACTCAGTTCAGTATCCACTCCTGGCAGATTCAGTTTCTTCACCCCAACATCAAGACTGAGTCAGGTGTTCCTCTAGAGGAAGTGGGATCAAAAGTGTGACTCCCAGGTGTTTCAGATCCAAAGTTAATCAGGGGTTGTGATTTGCAGCTTGGACATGCTTTGCTTTTTGCTTTTTTTTTTTTTTAGAGTCCACTAACTAATGAGTGAGTAATCCCTTGCTTATCTTTCTGGGTTTGAGATAACTCAGGAGGATATTCTCCAAATCCATCCATTTGCCTGCAAATTTTGGGATATCATTTTTTTCTGACTGCTGAGTAGTACTCCATTGTGTAGATGTACCACAGTTTGTTAATCCATTCTTCAGCTGAGGGACACTGAGGTTGCTTGCAGGTTCTTGTTATTACAAATAATGCTGCTATGAACATAATTGAGCTAATGTCGTTGGAATGTGAATGTGCATCTTTAGGGTATACACCCAGGTGTGGTATTGCTGGAACCTTGGGGAGACTGAGAAACCACCATACTGCATTCCAGAGTGGCTAAACAAGCTTGCACTCCCACCAAAAATAGATATATGTTCCCCTTGCTTCACTTCCTCTCCAGCATAGGCTGTCATCTTTGTCTTTTATCTTAGGTGATCTGACAGGTGTCTCAAAAATTGTTCTGATTTGCAATTCTCTGCTGGCTAAAGAAGTTGAGCACTTTTGCAAGTGCCTTTCAGCCATTGATAATTTTTCTGCTGAGAATTCCCTTTTTTAGTTCTGAACGTCATTTTTTGATTGGGTTATGCAAGGATTTGGGCTCTAGTTTCTTGAGTTCTTTATATATTTTAGAGATCAGTCCTCTATCACTTGTAGGGTTAGTGAAAATCATTTCCCATGGTGTAGGCTGTAGTATTGTTCCATTGACAGTGTCCTTGGCTTTACAGAAGCTTCTCAGTATCAGGAGATCCACTTTATTTATTGTTGATCTTAGTGTCTGTGCCACTGGTGTTATATTTAGGAAGTGGTCACCTGTGCCAATTCGTTGGAGGGTATTTCCCACTTTCTTTTCTATCAAATTCAGAGTGGCTGAGTTTATGTTGAGGTCTTTGATTTACTTGGATTTGAGTTTTGTGCAGGGTGACAGGCTTGAATCTATTTGCATTTTCTACCCACTACCAACCAGGTAGGCCAACACCATTTGTTAAAGATAATGTCTTTTTTCCATTGAATATTTTGTGTCTCTTTGTGGAAGAACAGGTGTTTGTAGGATTTTGGGTTAATGCCCGGATCCTCAGTTCAATTCCATTGATCCACAGGTCTGATTTTATACCAGTACCAGGCAATTTTTATTACTGTAGCTCTATAGTATAACATGAAGTCTGGGATGGTGATGCCTCCTGAGGTCCTTTTGATGAGCAAAATTGTTTTGGCAATCCTGGCTTTCCTGTTGTTCCAAATGAAGTTGGGTATTGTTCTCCCAAGGTCCGTAAAATATTGTGTTGGGATTTTGATGAGCAGTACATTGAATCTTTAGATTGCTTTTGGAAGGATTGCCATTTTTACTATGTTGATCCTACCTATCTAGGAACATGGGAGATCTTTCCATTTTCTAATATCCTTTTCAATTTCCTTCTTCAGTGACTTAAAATTTTTGTCATATAGATCTGTTACTTCTTTGGTTATAGTTACTCCAAGGTATTAATACTATTTGCAGGTATTATAAAGGGTGATGTTTCCTTTATTTCTTTTTCGGCCATTTTATCTTTAGTGTATATAAGGGCTACTTGTTTATTTGAGTTACTCTTGTATCCTGCTACATTGACAAAGGTGTTTATCAGCTGTATGAGTTTTCTGGTAGAATTCTGTGAGTCACTTATGTACACAATTATATTGTTTGTAAATCGAGATAGTTTCACTTCTTCTTTTCCAGTTTGTATCCCCTTAATCTCCTTTCATTCTCTTATTGTTTTAGCTAAAATTTTGAGAACTATATTGAATAGATAAAGGGACTGGGAAAAGCCTTGTCTAGTTCCTGGTTTTAGGGGGATGGCTTTGAGATTTTCTCCATTAAGTTTGATGTTGGCTTTTGGCTTCTTGTAATTTGTCTTTATTATATTTATGTATTTCCCTCTATGCCTGATCTCTTCAGAAATTTTATCATAAAGGAGTATTGGATTTTGTCACAGACTTTTTCAGCATCTAAGGATATGATCATGTGTTTTTTATCCTTCAATTTGTTTATATGATGGTAGACATATATGGTTTTCATATGTTGAACCAACCTGCATTTCAAAGATGAAGCCTACTTGGTCATGGTGGATGATTTTTTTTATATATTGTTGTATACGGTTTGCCAAAATTTTGTTGAGAATTTTAGCATGAATATTCATGAGTCAAATTAGTTTGTATTTCTCCTTCTTTGTTGTGTCTTTGAGTGGCCTGGGTATTAGGGTAATTGTTACCTTATATAAGGAATTAGGCAATATTCCTTCAGTTTCTACTGTGTGAAATAGTTTGAATAGTAATTCTCCTTGAATGTTTGGTAGAATTCTGCACTGAATCCATCTGGACCTGTGCTTTTTTGATTAGTTTGGATAAGTGCTTATCTATCTTGTTGAGTTTCTCAAAGAACCAACTCTTTGATTCATTGATTCAATGAATTGGTTTTTTTGTTTCAATTGTATTAATTTCTGCTCTAACTTTGATTATTTCCTGCTGTCTTCTCCTTCTAGGTGAGTTTGCTGCTAATTGTTCTAGGGGTTTCAGTTTTGCTCTTAGTTCTCTAGTGTGGGATTTCTCTAGGTTTTTTTTATATAGGCATCTACTGCTGTGAATTTTTCTTTTAAGACTGCTTTCATTGTGTCTCACTAGTTTGGTTACGTTGTGGGTTCATTTTCATTAAATTATAGAAAGATTTTGATTTCTTTCTTAATTTTTTTGACTCAGAGGTAGTTCAGATGAGTGATGTTTAGTTTCCATGAGTTGGTAGGTTTTCTATGATTTTTGATGTTGTTGAACTCTAACTTTAGGCCCTGGTGGTCTGATATGATACAAGGGATTATTTCCAATTTTTTGTGTCTATTCATATTTGCCTTATGACCAAATTTGTGGTCAGTCTTAGAGAAAGTACCATGAGGAACTGAGAAATATGTATATTCCTTTGCATTGGGGTAGAAACTTCTGTAAATATCTAATAAAACCATTTGCATCATAACCTCTGTTAGATTCCCTAATTTTCTGTTGAGTCTCTGTCTAGTTAACCTGTCCAGGGGTGAAAGTGGGACATTGAAGTCTTCCACTATTAGGGTGTGAGAACTGAGATGGGATTTGAACTTTAGTAGCATTTCTTTTACATAGGTAGTTGCCCTTATATTAGAGCAATATTCAGGATTGAAATGTCCTCTTGAGCAATTGTTCCTGCAATGAATAAGTAATGTCCATCTTGTTTCCTTTTAATTGCTTTTAGCTTAAAGTCTACTTTGTTAGATATTAGGATGGCAACAGCAGCTTGTTTCTTAGGTCCATTTGATTGGAAAATTTTTCCCCAACATTTTACTCTGAGACTGTGTCTGTCTTTGTTGTTGAGGTGTATTTCTTGTATGCAGCAGAAGGATGGCTTCTGTTTTCATATCCACTTTGTTAGTGTGTCCTTTTTTATAGGTGAGTTGAGTCCATTGATATTAAGGGATATTAGTGACCACTGATTTATGTTTTCTGCTATTTTTGGTAGTAGCTTCTATGGATTTCCTTTCTTTGGGGTATTCTGCTGTGGCATTATTGATTGTTTGTGGTTTCATGGATATATCTGGGATCTTTATGTTGGAGTTTTCACTCTAATGCTTTCTGGAGTGCCGTATTTGTAGATAGTATTGTTTCAGTCTGACCTTGTCATGAAATATCTTGTTTACTCCATCTATAGTGATTGATAGTAGTCTAGGTTCGCAGCTCTTTTTGTGTCTGTATAACTTTTGACCAAGCACTTCTTGCTTTCTTTATTTCCATTGAATATTCAGGTGTTATTCTGATGGGTCTACCTATATAAACAAATTGGCCCTTTTCTTTTGCAGCTCTTAAAGTTTTTCTTTGTTCTGTATGTTGTGTAGCTTGATTATTATATGTCAAGCACACTTTTTTAGGGGTTCATATCTAATTGGTGTTCTGTAAGCTTCTTATATCTTTATAGCATTTCTTCCTTCAAGTTAGAAAAGTTTTCTTCTATGATTTTATTGAATACATTATCTGTGCCTTTGAGCTGGTATTGTTCTCCTTCTTCTATTCCTATTATTCTCAGGTTTAGTCTTTTCATGTTGTCCCAGATTTCCTGAACATTTTGTGTTATTGCTTTTTTGGTGTTAGTATTTTCTTTTTCTGCTACTGAGTCTTCCACTCCAGAGATTCTCTCTTCTATCTCTTGGATTCTGTTGGTTATGCTTGTATCTGTATTTCCAGCTCTTTTTTTCAGATTTTTAAATTTCCACCATTGCCTCATTTTGTGCCTATGTTACTGCTTTTATTTCAGTTTTTAGTTCCTGGAATCTTTCTTTCATTTTTTGGTTTACCTTTTCTTGGTTTTCTTTCAAGGATTTGTCCACTTCTTCCAATTTTTTCTTTATATTTTCCTCTATTTCTTTAACATAATTTTTTATATCTTCTTTGAAGGCTTCAATAATCTTCATAAAGGTGTTTTTGGTGTTGTTTCTTTCTGTTTCCTCTTCATTGCTCTGTTAAGGTCTTGTAATTGTAGAACCACCAGTTTCTTCTGTTGTTGCCTTGTTGTTCTTTATATTGTTATATGTATTTTTGCACTGGCATCTGCCTATGGCTTCAGTGGTTCATGATTAGGCAGCTCCTAGTCAGTTGTGGCAAGAGGGCTTGTGTGTCTCCTGTCTCCTCTGAGCAAGGGGTCTGCTCTTTCTCTGACTCTGCTCTGGACTGGTGTCTGAATTTCACACCCTCAGTCCTTCTCTGATGATGTAGTTTGCTCTGGAAGAGGCACCTGACTGTGCAAGGTCCCCTCTTTTAGATGTGGCTGGAGGAGTTCCTCACCACCAAATCCTAGCTCCTGTCTCCTAGGGAGAGCTGAGAACAGAGTCAAGGGATTGACCCTTGCCCCAGAGAGCAACTTCCCGAAAGGGTGGTGGTTTGGGAG
The DNA here is from genome assembly GCA_004025045.1 of Sigmodon hispidus. Lineage (NCBI taxonomy): Eukaryota > Metazoa > Chordata > Mammalia > Rodentia > Cricetidae > Sigmodon > Sigmodon hispidus. Next base: position 60,037 of record PVIH01008950.1, on the reverse strand, counting down.
CCGGAGTCTGCTTACCTCTGTGCCAGGTCTGAATTTCTAAGTCCTTAGTCCTTCTCTGCTGATGCAGTTGAAGTAGCGACCCTGCATGGTCCCCTCCTTTAGGTGTGGCTGGAGGAGATGCTTACCACCACACCCTAGTTCCTGTCTACTAGGGAGAACTGAGGTCAGAGTCTAGGGATTGATCCTGGACCCAGAGAGCAAGTCCCTGGCAGTCTAAATTAAATTTTTTATATTCACTTTGTTAACTTTTCTATCTTTTCAAAAAATCTTTGAAATTTAATCTTTTAACATTATTCTTGCTTATATTTCTTATAAACAGCACACAGATACATTTTATTCATGGACCTACATCATGACCTTTGTTTATCATTTGTGTTTAAGTGCTTTGTGTTATGTTTCTGGTATGTGTGTATGTATATTGCATAATGAATATATGAGTTCTGGAATGAATAGGCCACTGAGCTTATGTAAAACCAGAGAACCTTCAAGAGTTGAACCTTTCTCTTACTACTTGTTTTTGAACCAGTGTCTCTCTTGTTGAATGTTTTGTTTGTTGTTGTTTTCCTGCCACATACTTTATTCACACTTGCTGGTCTGGATGCTTCCAGATAATGTGCCTGCTTTGCTCTCGCTTTTCCTTGCTGTGCTGAGATTATAAATGTGTGCTACTGCAAAGGGCTTTGTACTATAAATTACAAAGATCAAACTCAGGACACCAGGGTGTTACCCAATGAGCCATCTATCTAAGTTCATTCTCTCTCTCTCTCTCTCTCTCTCTCTCTCTCTCTTTCTCTCTGTCTCTATCTATCTCTTTCTTTCTCTCTGTACCTATGAACATATATATCTACAAATACATATATATATATCTATAGCAATCAGATGATTTGAATAAAAATTTCATTCAAGTGTTTCATGCATTTCATCCATATTATCTCCACATTAACCTTCCTGGTTCCTCTAATTCACTGTAGTTTACTGGTAGTTATTCATGTCACTGGCTTATATATTTATTCTAATTTCTACTTGCTAGTTCAGAAATTATACAATGCTTTTCTAAAATATATACATAAAGATTTATAGTTTTCTATGTGAGCAAACACATAATTTAAAATTATATGACATCATGGAGTGTATCATTTTCCTTACCAGATAGTTCCTTTTTCTCTTATTATTTTGCTCAAAGCTTCCCTCAGGCACTTGAGACAGGGCATGGTTTTCCTTCAGTATCCTGGCACTCCTGAACCATTGGGAACTTATTAGTTCATTCTTGATAGTTCTGCAGTAGAGTTATTCAAGTTAGAGTCTATAAATTACTCATTGCTAATCACAAATAGGTTTTTTTTTATCTTGAAAAGGAAATAATATCTCTAAGTACTGTACTGATATCAATAGTCTCCATGGTTGTCTATAGATACTACTACAACTACTTCTTCCAGTGTTAAAATGAGATACCTCAGAACAGTTCAATTTCCTTTTATATATTGAAAATGTTTTCAATGTATCCTAGAAATCTGTTAATATTTTTTTCTTCCTTAGAGCTCAGGCATATAATAAGGGAAGGCCTAGAGTGTGTTTTATCATTAGTCTTACTTGAATGTGATGGCATTTTTATAACAACAAACTCATGTAACTCAGAGAACTCATTGCTGGGAACTTACAAGATGTATGTTGACTTTATAACTCCTCAAATAAAAAAGTGACACAATACACTTGGGTGTCTCTTGATGTAGCATTAGTGTCCAATTTCTATTAAAGATAAGTTTGAGTTGAAATGAGAGATAAATATATGAAAGACAGCTGCAAAGCGATACACTCAATATTCATTGTTCAGTATGAGTTTTGATGATTATAAGAAGGAAGAAAATACATTACAATTGCAGTTATATCAGGGATGGCTCAACATATAAAAACTATAAATGTCATCTATTATATTAACAAATTGAAGGAAAGAAAACATGATCATATCCTTAGATGTTGAAAAAGCCTTTAACAAAGTCCAACTTTTCTTTAAGATAAAAGTCCTAGAGAGAACAGGGAAAATATCTAAGTACAATAAAGGTGATTTACAAGAAGCTGACAGCCAATATCAAACTTAATGAAGAGAAGTTCAAAACAATCCCACTAAACTCAGGAGCGAGACAAGGCTGTCCTGTCCCCTTAACTATTCAATATAGTTCTCAAAGTTTTAGCCAAAGCAATTAGAGAATGAAAGGAGATTAATGGGATACAAACTGAAAAAGAAAAAGGGAAACTATCTCTATTTGCAGATCATATGATTGTATACGTAAGTGACCCACAAAATTCTACCAGGGAACTTCTACAGCTGATAAACACCTTCAGCAATATATCAGGTTACAAGATTACTTCAAAAAAAAATTCAGTAGCCCTCCTATACACCAAAGATAAAAGGACTGAAAAAGAAATAAGGGAAACCTCACCCTTTTTAATAGCTGCAAATAACATTAAATATCTTGGAGTAAATATAGTTACTTCAAAGAAGTAGCAGATGTGTTTGACAAAAACTTAAAATCACTGAAGAAAAAAATTGAAGAGGATATTAGAAAATGGAAAGATCTCCTATGATCCTGGATAGGTAGGATCAACATAGCAAAATTGGGAATCTTACCAAAAGAAATCTACAGATTAAATGCAATTCTCATGAAAATTCCAACACTTTTTTTTTTACAAATCTTGAAAGAATAATACTCAATTTCATTTGGAATAACAGGAAAGCCAGGATTGCAAAAAATAATAATAATAATTGCTCAACAAAAGAACCTCAGGAAGCATCACCATCCTCAACTTCAAGTTATACTGTAGAGCTACAGTATTGATTTTTATGCCTGATACTGGCATAAAAACAGACTTGTGGATCAATGGAATTGAATTGAAGACTCAGACATTAACCAAACATCTGTGAATACCTGATTTTTGATAAAGAGTTCAAACGTATTCAATGGAAAACAGAGAGTATCTTCAACAAATTTTGTTGGCATACCTGAACGCCAGTATGTAGAAAAATGCAAATAGATCCAAGCCTATTACCCTACACTAAACTCAAATCAAAGTGGATCAAAGACTTCAACATAAAGCCATCTATGCTGAACTTGATAGAAAAGAAAGTGTTAAATACCCTCCAATGCACTGGCACGGGTGAGGTGACCACTTCCTAAATATAATACCAGCAGCACAGACACTAAGGACAACAATCAATAAGTGGAATCTCCTGAAACTGAGAAGTATCTGTAAGGCAAAGGACACAGTCATTAAAACTAAACAACAGCCTACACAATGGGAAAAGATTTTCACCAACTCTACAAGTGACAGAGGACAGATCTCTAAATATATAGAGAAGTCAAGAGAGTAGAGCCCAAAATCCTGAATAACCCAATCAAAAAATGGGGTTCAGAACTAAAAAGGGAATTCTCACCAGAAGTATTACAAATGGCTGAAAGGCACATGAAAAAATGCTCAACATTTTTAGCCATCAGAGAAATGCAAATCAAAACAACTTTGAGATACCATCTTATGCCTGTCAGAATGGCTAAGATCAAAAACACAGATGATAGCCTATGCTGGAGAAAATTCAGAGCAAGAGATACACTCCTCCATTGTTGGTAGGAGTATAAACTTGTTCAGCTCCTCTGGAATGCAGTATGGAGATTTCTCAAAAGACTGGGAATCAATCTCCCCAAGGATCCAGCAATACCACTATTTGACACACACCCCCCAATAAGCATTAGCTCAACTATGTTCATTATTTATAATAACAAGAACCTGTAAAGAACCTAGATATCCTTCAACTGAGGAATGAATTAACAAACTGTGGTACATCTACATAATGTAGTACTACTCAGCAATAAGAAATAATGATATCCTAAAATTCTCAAGCAAATGGATGGATTTGGAGAATATCCTCCTGAGCAAGGTCACACAAACCCAGAAATTTCAGCAGGGGATGTACTTACTCATTAGTGGACTTTAAGCAGAATCATTCTTATTTCATTGCTAGATGATGGGTGAATAAAGTGATTTAAAGCGCACACACACACACACACACACACAGAGTTACAAGTTTGACGATGACATATCATCAAGCTTTGAAAGATTATATTTTGAAAACATAAGACACTAATCTTTTTCTACCTCTATTTTAATTTTTAAGAAACAATGTATGTATGTATGTATGTATGTGTATATGTGTGTGTGAACAAAAGTAATTTATTTCAAAGATTTATTTGAATTTTAAAATTATTTTCTATATTACAGTTCTTTCTCATTTAATTGTGATAATTTAAGGAGGAAATAAGGAATTTTTCACTTGTCTCTTCTCTCACAGAATTAAAGTTAAATTAATAGGAAAAAATCAACAGAATAGAGAGAATTCTTAGTTTTCCCTAGAGAAAATTTCCTTCCCTAACTTGAGAAATACAAGAGAAATTTTTTATTACTATTATCATTATTATTTGGTGATTTTACATCATGCACCTCATCAAATTCAGTTATCAGTATTTCCACATTTACAAAGAAGCCTGCCCATTCATGCTGCTCATTTATTTACTGGAACATAATTAAACACCCTGTGATCAGCTCCTAAAAACAAAACATGACCTTCTTCACTCACACTCCTGCCAGAGGCCATCTTTTTAATTCCTGATATTTTGATGTTGGTTCTTATTATTGAGTAGTGTGTGGGAATTCTATTTATCACATGTAACATAAAGTTGTTTCTCTCTCTCTCTCTCTCTCTCTCTCTCTCTCTCTCTCTCTCTCTCTCTCTCTCTCTCTCATGACCTTTACTGGTCAGCTTTCAATTACTACAACAAAATATTTAAAATAATAGACATATAAATAGAAAAAAATATTTGTTGCTTTTACATTAGACATCTCTATCCCATTTATCTCTCCATCCCTTTACACTCTATCCTTGTAACCTCTGACCCCCCAATTATAAAGTAAAATTTATGAGAAAAGAAAATAAGAAAAAATTCTCTGTGGAAGCTGTAGTGTGACTCAGTGAGTCACACAGTCTACTCTTTAGTCTATGTAGCTTAACGTGTGTTCATTGCCAAGTCCTTGGTCTGGTTCAAGTCCTCTGGTTACTGCTACATTATCAAAACTGGGGAAATATTGGGACTCCTCTTGGATATCCTGTTGTTGACCTGTGTCATGACAATCCTGTACACAAGCCCCTTCATTTACTCCAGCAGGTCATAAATGGGGTAGATGTGTGGAGTAGGCAAACTCATAGCCCCAGTTCTGGGTCTGGGTATTTACAGGATTGGTTAGCTCATAGGAACTCCCCTATTTTTACCAATCTTGTGAGCTCCTCAGCATTGCTCCAGCTAATTCAAGGAGAAAGAGATGAGACCAATTCTACTGCATTTACACCTTCAGGGCCAGCTCTCCCACAACTATACCACCATTGCTAGCTCTACTGTGTTGCCCAGGCAAGGTACAGGGGGCAAAGGGACACTCTTCCAAATGCTGCAGCTGGTGGAGAACACGGACAGCTCTCTGGCTCTCCCACCAGAGAAAAAAAAATTCTTCCCTCACCCACACCACCTTATAGCAGAATTCTGGGGGTGAGGTGAGTATGGGGCATTGAGAAAGACAAAATATACCATGCTTATGTTCTCAGGGGCAGCATACCTTTTCTTCAATTGACAGGGTCAGTTCTACTATGTTGTCCTGGTGACATGCACAGCTGGATTGGTGAGGATCTGACCAAGCTCTCTTGATCATTGCAAGTGAAGAAGAGAAAGGTGGGGAAAACACCGTGTAGTTGGCCAGCTAGGAAGGACCAGCTTTTCTATACTCATGTCCTCATGACCAACTTTTTCATGCCCCGGAGAACAGGGTCATCTCTATTGTGCTGCCCAGGCAAGGTGTAGGATCTGCTCTCCTGGGTGCTACAACCAGTGAAAAGCATAGCCAGGATTTTTTTAGTTTGAAAACCAGTTAGGGCAGGACAATCTCTGTGCAGTCCTATCATCCAGGTCACTGCTGCAGCAGAGTCATGGACACACACAGCAGCACCCTGGGCCAAGACATCACCAACGACCTGGGTGGCAAGTAAGTTATCTATCACAGCATATTTCTCACCACCTTTACCTCTTCAGATTTGTCTCTCTTCAAAAGACAGGAACTGTTCTGTTTCTCTCTCCCAACCCACGATATATTTGATCACCATAATAGAGCTCATCTATCTATCATCTAGCACTGAAAGGTGACACTGAGCCTAAGTTTTCACCTTGCCATTATAGGCAGGCTGTCCTAGGAAGGCCTCTTGGTCTCCTTCTCTCATTCAGTCTTATTCATCCTTTTACTGTAATGTTAAAAATCATTCATTTGTATTTATGTTATGTGTATCTCTGTGTGTAGTACATATGCTATGTAGTAGTGTGTGTAAGTGTGTATGTATATGTAAGTGTATGTAGTGTATGTAAGTATGTACAGCAGCAGAAATTGCTAGGTTTCCTGGGATTTGTATTATAGGAACTGTGAGTCACCTGATGTTCACTCTGGAACTAGAACCCAGTCCCCTGTGAGAGCTTAAGAGCTGAGCCATTGTTCCAGCTCCCTCTGTGAGGTTTTATAAATCTCTATTTATAAATTTTCTCTCCTTTCACAGTGGCTCAGAGAGCATTTGACTCTGACAGCCCTGAAGATAAATGTTACTCTTAGGTAGAATGCCCAAGTTTGACTTAGTTGATTTTGAGATGAGTAGACTCAATTTGTAAAGTCTTTTTGACAGGACTCTTTCACGGGTGATTTTGCAATCTCTAAAGCTTATACTCTTGCCAGATTCCCTCCTCATAATAAACCTAGTAAGGGTAAGGGTGAATGTATTAAGATGGTGACAATCCTGTTTTGAAAGTAACAATCCTGTTTTGACATTTTAGAATTTTTTTGCTTATGTCAGCATTATTTTTTATCAAAGTGCCAAATGATGATCCTCTTATTGTATTATTCTTACCATTGGGGAGTATTCTGTCCCTTGACCCCGTGCCCTTGCTGTTCCCTCTTCTTTCCCAACTCTATCCCACCACAATTTCATCTTTTTGTACCTGAAATATTAAAGGTTTGTAGATTCAATTTTTCAGTGAATTAATTACAATAGTGAATTAATTCATATTATTTTTGATGTTCAAATTACTCTTAGGTTTCTTTGGGGTTGCAGCTTGGTAGAAGAGCATGTGAGTAGTACATATAAAGCCTTTTATGTGATGACATAAAGTTTTTAATTACCTGATCTTGAGTCTTTCAGGGCAAAGGATATTCTAGGTGGAGTCGATTCTTTCAAAACACTATGATTCAAACAAAAATTATGATTTAAACCAAATACAAAGGTAGTGATTTAGCTCAGGAGAGCTTGCCAAGAAAACCAATGCTTTGAGTGTAATTACTAATACCAGTGAGGAAACAAAATTAAAAAAAAAATATGAACCAATTATATTCCACATGGTTAAATAATAGGTTAATATAAACTAGATACTTTCTATCCTAATCTTTCGTTTTCTTAATGAGAGTCTTTATTTCTGTGAAAAGCCACCATGATCATGGCAACTAATAAAAAAAAAAACAAAAAACATTTCATTGAGGTGCCTGACTTACTGTTTCATAGGTTCAGTGTATCATCATGGAAGGGCACTTGGCAGCAGCAACATTTTGGCTTGCATGGAATAGGACATCAACTGATATACTCTTCAGTATCTTGGGCATAGGAAACCTCAAAGCCAGTCTCCCCAATGATGTACTTCCTCCAACAAAGTCATACTTGCTAATACTGCCACTCTATGAGATTATAGGGGCCAATTACAATCAAACTACCCTGGTCTCTACAAGCTTGTAACAATAATATAAAATTCATTTAGTCTAATTTCAAAAGTTCCCCAAGTGTATTACAGTCTCAACAATTTTTAAAAATCCAAATTTTAGTCACTTCTGACATTCAGGCAACCTTTAAACTATAATTTCCCAATAGTCAAAAAATTACATACTTCCAAAATATAATGACACAGAATACATAATACTAGTCCAAAACATAGAGAAGGGAGTATTTAGAGGAAATACTGGACCAAAGCAAGAGGAAAAACAAGTTGGATAAACTCCAAACTCAGCATCTCCATGCTTGATGTAAAAGTGCTCTTTAGTAATCCAACTCTGTTCAGTTTTGTTGACTGCAACACACATCCTTCTGTTGGGATGATTCCACTTCATATTAGAAGCTCTCTACAGCAAGTATCTCCCAACTCTGGCATCTCTATACATCTTAGGTTCTCCAGGGCAATCTAGGCTTCAATTTCACCGTTTCAAACAATGGCTTTTCTACTAGGTTTCCATTCAGGGATGCCGCTGACACATGCCTATCCTTAGCAGCTTTCTTAAGGTATGGAGGCAAATTCTATAACTTATTTCTTCTATCATTAAATCTAAAGCCAACATCATGTGGCTGAAGTTGCCATGTTTTGCTGTTTACTGGGGCTGGTATAAAACAGACATCTTAACTAACTATCTGTTTTTCACTGCCTTAGCTTGGCTGTCCTGAAAGTGGATCTGTAGACAAGGCTGATCTGAAGTCTCCCAGCTTCTGCCTTCCCAACAGTGAAAAAAAAAGTGTGACCCAATAATAACTGGTTCTAGATTTTTCTTTCTTCATTTTTCACAAGTTGAAAATTTAGCTAGATAGGCTCTTTCCCTGAGGTTACCACACTCTGTATTCCATTTTGTAATAAGTTTATCTCTTTGAACACAAAATTTAGTTCTATTCTACCTCTTAGAACTCTTTTCTTCTCAAAAATTTTATTTTTTAGTTTATACTACTTTTCATTATAAATTTATAATAGAATTACCAGTAAAAACCACATGACGGAGTCTATGCCAACTTGTTTTGAGATTTTCTGTGCCAATAAAATTAATCCAAAATTCTTCACCTTAGCCTGAAGCAGATTCTTCAGAAAAGGGCAAAAGGCAGCCAGCCTCTTTTTTCCCCAAAGTATCTCAAGAATGGTCTCTAGGCAACATACTAAAATTCTTCTCTTCTGAAGAATCTAGAGTAAATCTCAAACAGTTCAAATAACTCTTACCATCTCTGTTTTCCATGCTCCTACTAGTATGACCCATTAAGCAGTGATTAAAGCCTTCCACTGCTTTCTAAACATAAAGCTAGAAATTCCTCCAAACAAAAACATGGGCCAGTACTGACTAACAACTTCTGTCTTGGTTAGAGATTTTATTTCTGTAAAGAGTTGTCATGACCATGGCATCTCATAAAGAAAACATCTCATTAGTATGTATTACTTACTGCTTCACAGGTTCAGTTTATTATCATGGCAAGGAGTTTGGAGGTGGCATGAAGGCAAACATTGCGCTGGCTACACTTGGCTTGCAGAGAAAAGGACGTTGACTGACACCCTTGGAAGTATTTTGAGCATAGAAAGACTCAAAGTCAGCCCCTACAGTGACAAGCTTCCTCGAACAAGGTCATACTCACTTCAAGAAAACTATACCTTCTAATAGTGCCACTCTCTATGAGATAATGGGATACAATTATATTCAAACTACCACAGCTGCCTTTCTCAAATGCTGTATTTCTCATCTACTAGGAAAAAAATATTTTCAATGTCAATGAGATTATTTATATGGTTTCTTTTCACTAATGATACAAGTTATGGAGCTATTATACAACAGCTCAACCACAGGAAACTTAATAAACATCACTCATGATTTCTTATTGCCTCTATTTACTTAGAAAATTTCTGTTGTGACTGATGTCTTGAAAAGGAGTATTACATAAACCCTTAATAATTCAGGCACAAAAGGGGAAAAATTGAGGTGGTATTAGATGGGAAAACAAAAGTTGGAATGCTAAAATCAGAATAGTATTATTTGGCACTTACCTAGGGAATAATGTGTAATATAAGAAAAAGGCAAATTTTAGAGCATTAAAATAGAGTTGTCAAGTCAAGGTTCTTGACTGCCTTACAGTGATCAATTATAAATCCTCCAAATAAACCCTTTCCTCCCTAAGTTGCTTTTTCTCAGGACAAGTTATCAGAGCAAAATAAATGGAACCAGGATAGTCTCATGTTTTCTGGGAAAACACGGGCAGTCTCAGGCTAAGCCAGTTCATTTTCACAGTTACACAAGCCTCACTTGCATTATACACTTGTGAACACAATGGTGTTACTCCCTATCCCCATTTCTCCTTCCACTGCATGCACAAAAGATGTGCCTAATTCTACATGTAGTGTATCATGGTCTTTTTATCACTCACTCCCATAGTGCTATGGATAGAAACTAAGGCTTTGCATGAGGTAGACACTCACTTACCTGAGCTCCATTCCTAACAAGATTTATTCTGTTTCACTGGGAATGAGAATCTTGGCTCTATATATAGGAAGTAGTAAAGTCTTCAATAAACATTGCTAGAATTGCTCATTATCCTCATCAACATAACTAGTTATACAGTTAACATACAAATGTCAATAGCCTTGGAGAGACCTGAGGTGATCTAAGTTCAATCCTTGGAACCCAGGTAAATTAGAAGAAGAGAACATACTTTATAATGTTGTCTTGACTTTCACATGTGCTTGTGACACATGCTGGTTTACATGTACACACATACACACATGAATTAAAAATAATCTGTCACATTAAGAGATATCAGCAGTTAAATGTTTTTGCAAAGAAGCAGGTTTGGTTCACAGCTATCACAGTATATTTTTCAACAACCTATAATTCCAGTGTTCAGGGATTATACTAAATTGTAACCTGCATAGGCACCATCCATACAAATTGTATGCATATATGTATGCATAATAAACACTCATACACATAAAGTGAAATAATGAACATAACAATTAAAATTAAAAATTTGTGTTCTTTTTGTAGTCTGTTTACAAATACAATTTATGTAACTTTTGTTTGTTGTTTTTTGGTACAGAGTTTAATATAGTCAAGGATAGCCTTTAGTTCAACAGTTATTTGAGGCTGGCGGTGAACTTTTGATACTCCTGCTTCCCAATTCCATGTAATAAGACTTCAGTTATGTACCACAATATGTAGATTTTCTGTTCCTTTTGTTTGTTTGTTTTTTAAGGTGATTGTGTAGATACTAGAATAAGCAACATTTTATACTGTCATTAAGACAGACTTAAAATAGTTAAATATTTTTTCTAAGGTTACTATATCTGAAGTGTATATTTAAGTCAAGATTACTTAGTCTGCAGGCATTGCACTTTCCACATTGCTATGATTATATCTGAAGAAATAAGCCTTCTTGAATTAAATGTCTGTATACTGAGAAACCACATGGCCACGGTTTATGAAACAAAGACATGACTGCTCTTCCCACTCCTTGTGTAACACTGAATCCATTGAGCTAGGCAAACTGAACATTGATAATGTTGAGAAGTATACAAAGAAACTGTCCCCTCACCAAAAAAACTGTGAAGACTAAAGAACCACAACCTCACACTGCTCAAGGCCAGGGAATCTCAGATTACTCAGGACTCAAGGAAGTTACAGAACACCCAAAAGATCTATATTGTAATGGGAACCTACAATCCAGGGAGCTTCTAAACTACTCAAAAAGGCTGCTCCATTATCCTAAAACAGAAAGATAACACAATCATAATGAGGCCCATAAGCATTTGAAAGCTTTGATTAAGAAAACATTACCAGTGATCAGACTGGAGAGTGAATTCAGCAGTCAGGTCACTTGCAGAATGGGTGGGCTCTGATCCCTGTAGCCATATTGGATGGCTCACAACCACAATCACTCTAGCTCCAGGATATCATCTCAATGCCCTCTTCTAAATACTGTGGGCACTAGGCACCCAAAAGGCACACATATCTACAGGCAGACATATGTACACATGCACACATAATGGAATGATCTCCCATGTTCCTGGATAGGTAGAATTGGCATAGTAAAAATGCCAGTCTTACCTAAAGCAATCTATAGATTAAATAAAATTTCCACCACAATCTCAACATCATTTTTTATAAACCTTGAAAAGACAATACTCAAGTTCATTTGGAATAAAAGGAAATCCAGGATTGCCAAAACAATTTTGCTCAACAAAAGAAACTCAGAAGACATCACCACCCCAAATTCAAGGTATTCTATAGAGCTACAGTAATAAAAACAGTCTGGTAATGGCATATAAACAGACTTGAGTATCAATGGAATCAAATTGAAGACCCCAACATTAAGCTACATACCTTTGAACACCTGATCTTTGACAAAGAGGACAAAAAAGTCCAATGGAAAAAGTATTTTCCACAAATGGTGTTGGCATAACTGAATGGTAATTTGTAGAAGAGTGCAAATAAATCCAAAGCTATGACCCTGTACAAAATTTAAATCCAAGTGGATCAAAGGCCTTAACATAAACCCAGCTACACTGAACTTGACAGAAAAAAAAATGGAAATCATCAGATGTGGTGGGAGGGGGAAGAGACTTTCAATAAGGATATACAGGGATGGAAAAAATAAAATTCAGAGGGAAAGCTGAACACAAAGAAAATATATGTGTAGTAATCTTATTTGCATTTCCACCCTTGATAAGCCATGCTTATGATTATTATCCTCTGTATAGTTATTGTTAACTCTTCGGCATTTTTAAATTCTTTTTACTGTTTTTTTGATAAATACAAAATAAAGAAGAAAAAAAAAAAAGAAAAAAAATGGGAAATCCCCTTCCAACACATGGGCACAGGTGACCAATTTCTAAATCTAACACCAGTAGGACAGACACTAAGAACAACAATCAATAAGTGGGACCTCCTAAAACTGAGAAGCTTCTGAAAGCCAAGGACACAGTCAATAAGAAAAATGGCAGCCTTTCTCACCAACCCTACAAGAGATAGAGGATTGATCTCTAAAACATATAGAGAACTCAAAAACTAAAGCCTCAAACCTTTAATAACTCAATTAAAAAATGGGTTCAGAACTAAAAAGGGAATTATCAGCAGAATTACAAATGGCTGAAAGGCACTTGAAAAAGTGCTCAACATCTTTAGCTATCAGAGAAATGCAAATCAAAACAATTTTGAGATACTACCTTACACCTGTCAGATTGGCTAAGATAAAAGACACAGATGACAACTATGCTGGAGAGGTTGCAGAGCAAGGGGAGCACTTGTCCATTGTTGGTGGGAGTGTAAACATTTTCAATCACTCTGGAATGCAGTATGGAGGTTTCTCAGAAATCTGGGAATCAGTCTTCCCAAGGATTATGCCATATCACTATTACGGTAAAAACTCGCCGCCAAGAGGTATGTTTTAAATGAGGATTATTTTGTTAGAATCACTTACAAAAGGAGGTTTTAGCAACACGACAAGCCGCTGTGCCAAGCCGCAGCCTCGCCTCCACAGACCGGAAGCCCCACCTCCTCGTGAGCGCTCCGCTTCCGACTCTCCAGGTGCTGTCTCAGCGACCATGCCCCTCCCAGCCCTGTGCTCCGCTGCAACCCCCACATCTGTACAGTCCATGATTTCCCGCTACATATCACTTTTAGGCATATTCCCTAAAGATGCACATTTGCCAAAGACACACTCGAAAAGCATTAGCTCACCTACGTTCATAGCAGCATTTTTCATAATAGCAAGAACCTGGAAACAACCTAGATGCCCCTCACCTGAGGAATGAATCAACAAACTGTGGAATATCTACACAATGGAGTACTACTCAACAGTAAGAAAAAATGATATCCTAAAATTCAAAGGCAAATGGAGAGAATTGGAGATTATCCTCTTGAGCATGGTATCAATAAATCAGAAAGATAATCAGAGGATGTACTCACTCATTAGTAGACTTCAAAACAAAACAAAACAAAACAAAAAGAATGGCATTGAACACAAGAGCTCAAGGCTAGAACATAGCTAAATGACACAGTGCTTTATTTCTGCATTGATGGCCTCTGGCAGGGGTGTGGGTGAGGAAGGACTTGTTTTCTTAAAATAGCTGGCCACAAGGAGTTTTATTATGCTCCAATAAGTAAGAGAAAATTATGAATGGATTTTTTTGTAAATGAGGCGATCATAAGAGTTGGTATGAAACTGAGAGGACTGATTGTTGGGTTTTGCTCATGATTAAAATCTCAACACTGGGAATACCACACTAGAGTTTATAAACAGGGAAGCAGGGATGCAGGAAAAGCAGAAGAGAAAGAAAGAATCTTGCCTTAGCACTTTCTTTAAGAGGGCAGTTGGGCCCGTGTTTGCATAGCCACATCCAGAGGTGTGGCAACAGCTCTACTCTGTCAGGTGAATACTGGCCTTGGGAATGATTACACTGATATCTTAGTCTAATGGGGTGCATGTAAAATCACCATATAATAAATACCAATATTTTTAAAAAATGAAAGCAAAAAAATCTTTAAAATGTTGTATGTGAAGAATTGAAACATGAACTCTTTCTTTATAAAGACTGGAAGTTGAGGTTTAGAAGGAATTTACCATGTATAAAATCCCAAACCCCACACTAAATAAATTCTGATCTTGGCTTATTAAACCTCTTTCTGTTTGAGCAGCAAAAAAACTCCAAACTGCTTTATGTTAAACCCTTAATACTCCAGGCAATTCACGACTCCAAGAAATTACCAGCTAGGTGAAGAAGTTCACCTTAAAGGTATTATCATGAATAAAAATACATTTCAATTTGTCAGATGTGCCTGCACAGAGAGTAACACAATATGCTGAGGAAGAGAAATAATGAAATATCTTCAGCATGCTAATTCTAGTTTCATCTTTGTTGCTATGATAAATACACTGACAAAAGTAACTGTGGGCAGAAAGAAGTTTACTGTAGCTTAAAAATGCAGATTTTGTGATGAAGTCAATGCAGAAGCTTTATACAGCTGGTCACATCTTCTCCATAATTAAGAGTATGAAATGCATGCATGCTCACTTGATTTTACAATTGTGGTAAAATTGATTTTTTCATTCTTTCATTGTTTAGAACTTCTGCTAAGGGAATTTTATCAGGTAGAGTGAGTTGAGTCTATTTAAATCAGTTTAACTAAACTTTAGACAATCTTCCCTAGACATACCCGTAGGCCAACCTGATCTAGACTGTCCTTCCTTGAGATTTTCATCCCATGATTCTAGATTTTGTTAGTTAAAACTAACCATCATAAGGGTATAAGGTCTCTGGATATTAAATATATGAAATCATTAACATCTATATTAAGGAATAGGATTACATTATAAATAACATAAATGGGAAATGAATCAACCAGAATATTACAAAATAAAACCTCAGCAATAAAATAGGATTCTTTCAAATTAGTCACCCTAAAAAATTATATTCACCTCAAAAAAGGACATAAGTGGTGACCTCTTGATTTAAGAAAATTACTTTAACCTCTGAATATGTCAGAATACACACATACACACTCACACACACATATACATTCATATTGATTTTGTTCCTTTATAGAACCTGAAATAATACATCCATATATCCCCATCTCCCCATATCCTATTACTTCTCTTTCTTTTCCAAGACAATCTTGCTTCTATTTTCATATCATATGTACATACACTTACACACATAATTTTATATATATACATATATATATAAAATTTAGAAATGATAAATTTAGATGAAACATAAAAATTGTCTACCCTTTACCTATGTACTTTTACCTTTCTCTGTTCCTGTATAACTTTTTTCCTTCCCATTCTATGTCTCATGTGGCTAAGTTGTTGGCTCCATTTTTTTCTTGCTCCTCAATCTCCCTCTCTCATATTCTTCTCCTATTTATTTGCTCCACTTATCTTTTCTTCTGCCTTGTTATTGGACATTCAGATCTTTCTTAGACCAATTATATGCTTTACACAGGCAAAGTAACACAGCTTCACAGAGTTAAACAAATGCAACATAACAGAATATAACAAACCTTTACATCATCAAAAAAATGTTCCACAGCACAAACAAATGTAACACACCTTAAAATAATATTATAAAACAACCCATTGTGATTTTGTGGTTATTTTATAAATGTCATCAACTATTTGCTCTCTGCATGGTCAAGCCTAGGTATATTTGAATTAATCTAGAATCAAAGAAGACATAGTAGGAGAAATTCCATTCTAATGAGTGTATTATTTTAGAAACAGGTAGTGTCCTCTCACACCTCAAGTTTTTAAGCCTATATGCTAAATGAACCAAGTTAGTAATGGTCCTTAATTGTCTGAGCTAGTTACAGAGAATAAGACATTCAAGTTGGGTCAAATGAAAAGGTAGTGCATCATTTTCTCTGGTGCAAAAAAAGCTAGTAGAGAATAAACAGAAGGCAGCCATAAAAAGGCTTTTTCTCAGATGTGCTTGCATATGGTCAAACATTTAAAATATTTAATTATTATGTAGTACAGCAAATTAATTGCTTTGTAGTCATGGGGACATCTTGGAGGCAAAATACAGACTGCACATCATAAAATAGTTCTGTAGTCTCTCTGGCACTTCTCCCATGATAAGTTTGTCCACTACAGAATCAGCCCTGTTCTGCAAAATGTTCTAGATTCATAGGCCTGTGATTTGTTTATAATTTAATTTATTTTTAGCTAGTTTGTCTACTATAAGTAAATACTGCCAAGCTCTACTTCTAGAATCTTAATGAGGAACTGTAAGTTATCGTTTAACAGTGGGATTATTAAAACAACATCACAAATATAAGGAGAAGAAAAGAGAAATGGTGCCTTGGGTGTTCCAGAAGGTTCTACCAAGGATAAGATTAGTTTTAGATTACCTTTGTAAGAATTTTCATGTGATTATTTAAAGTTTGTTGTGCTGAAACATATGTTCTATGAGTAAATAATGACCTAATCTTTCCTTCCCTCCTTTCTTCTTTCCTTCCTTTTTGTTTTTAGACAAGTGTTTATATATTCTGTGTTGGCATCAAATTTGCTATGTAACTAAAAGTTATTTTAATAGCCAGATTTTCTTGCCTCCACCTCCTATGTGCTGGAATTACATATGTGTGATACTACATCAAGTAATTACATCTTTAAAAAAAATAGCATTGGTTGAAGCCTAAATAGCAGTTAAAATCATTAAAATCATACTTTGAAAGGTATTAGCTCAACTATGTTCATAGCAGCATTATTTGTAATAGCAAGAACCTGGAAACAACCTAGATGTCCCTCAACTGAAGAATGGATTAACAAACTGTGGTACATCTACACAATGTTATACTACTCAGCAGTAAGAAAAAATGATATCCTAAAATTTGAAGGAAAATGGATGGATTTGGAGAATATCCTCCTGAGCAAGGTATCACAAACTGTAAAAAATAAGCAGGGGATGTACTCACTCATTAATGGTCTCTAAACAAACAAACAAGAAAAAAAGCCAAGGATGCCCAAGTGGCAAACCACAACCACTGAACAGCTTGGGATCAGAAACACTCTGGACTGACCCTTCAAACCCCACTCCAACTATAGGAACACCAGACTCACTCTTGAGGGAGGGGGACAAACTGAATTTGGCCAGGAGTGGAGACTGATCCAAGCATTATTGTGTCAGTGGGACCATGGGACTGTCTGCTCCCTGCCCAGGGAGGGGAGAGGAGTTTAGGAGAAAATGACCTGATGTGGTGGGAGGGGGAAGGGATCTTGAATAAGGATATACAGGGATGGAAAAAAAAAATTCAGAGGGAAAGCTGAACACAAAGTAAATATATGTGTAGCAATCTTATTTGCATTATCACTCTTGATGAAAAAAAGAAAGAAAAAAGAAAAGAAAATAGAAGGTACATTATAAGTGCCAATTATTATAATTCTTGTAGTGTTTTATATAAGATGAAATGTTAATTTCTTAATTGTTTTGAAATTGACAAATGTCTTCTTTTTTTAGTTGTATTGTTTTATCTTATGGCTCCCTGTGTTTTGCACTGGGGTATATTCATAGTTTGTAGTTTTTAACATCAATTGTCAACTTGAGGGCTGCAATTACTCAGGAGACCTGCCTCTGTATATGACTGTAGGAGATTATCTTTACTAGAGTAATTATGGTAAGGAGACTCTCTCACTGTGAAGGTACTGTTCACTCAGCTAAAATCTTGGCTGTATAAAATGGATAAAGTAAACCAAGAGCAGATGGGAATTCCTTGTTCTAGACTGTGAATACAAAGCTGCCTCAGATTTCTTCTGCTATGACTTTCCTACAAAGATGAACTGAAGCCCAAAATCTGACCCAGAATCAATTATTTTCTCTTTAAGCTATTTGTACAAAAATATTATTTGATAATGAATATTTGTCAGAATGTTATAACAATATGGAAATAAACTAAGACAAAGACAAAGCATAAACATATAAACACGGATACATTCATATACTCACACCCATACACACTCCCTAAACACACATACTCACACACACAGCCCATATATACATATGATGCACACATGTTTACATTCAAATACTCATATGTGGGCACACACATATACATCAGTAAAACCACATGTAAGTCACACACACACTTGCATTGTCATTTTGCTTTTGAAATGTTCAAGCAATAGGATCTTAGAGATCTAATTAACTGTTATTTTTTAGTGTGACCACAAGGATCTTCTTAAAAGAGATGAGTGTTGAATTTGTGCATATAGTATGCTGGTTCTTCTCAGTAATGCCTAGTGTCTCCCACCTTTCCAAAGAGCCATGGGGAACAGGACACATGGGGGCATTAATTTCTATTTCCTTCTTAATTATTTGAATTGGTAATAAAAATCTTTTTCTGCCCTATGAATGTGACATACCAGAAACACCTATTTTCCAGGTTCATTAAAAAAACTAGAAGTTTAATACACACAGAGACTTTTCTGGTTACTCGAAAATGAAAATTGTAAGTTTTCTCAGCTTCCATAATTACATGAGCAGATTCCTCATTATAAATCTCACTTAGATATATCTGTACCCCACTGGCATTGTTTCTCTAAAAAACCCTAATATAAATCATGCCATCAATTCATTTTAGGAAATGGACTGGAGTCCAAAGGTCTATTTGTCAATAAACCCAGGGAGATAGAGGTAATAGCCTCCTAACATGTTCAACCAAAGCATTAGCTTTGTCATTGTAAAAGCAAATTCAGGCACCATGTCCTAGAGCAGGAAGCCAGTAGCATAGCTCCCATATGTGGAAAGGCCTTTCTTAGTCCATTTGGGTAGCCATATAATAAAATGTCATAAATTGAGTGTTTCTACAGCAGACATTTCATCAAAGGATTCTGGAGGATGAGATATCTAAGACCAGGCTGTAGAAAAAATGTTACCTGGTGGTTTCACTTCCTGATTTACAGTAGTCTTCTTGCTGTGCCCTTACTAGATGGATGGGTTTTTTATTTATAACTTCAACCATGGTAATCAAGGATATAACTTGCCTGTAAAGTACTTTCTGTACAAGCATGGGAACAAAAGCATAGATAGATCTCTGGCATTCAGGTAAATTCTAGTCAGACATGCCAACACACAGTGAAAATCCTATGTCTCAGGAGGCAGAACTATACCCAAAACAAGTTGATTAAGTAGAATAGCCCAACCTGTGTGTTCAGGATTTATGTGAAAATCCCTGCCTTGATAAATGAGGTGGAGAGTGGTGTAATAAGACATCGGATGTCAGCTCCTGACCTCCACATGCACATTCACCCACAAACATGTGTACCCACACACGTGGAAACACAACAAACATGTACACCACACACACACACATATACACATGGAACAGAAACCCTTTGCTGAATGGGAACTTTCACTGAGAATGTTTAACCTAAGTATTATTTTCTCTTTCCACTCTGATTTTGTTTGTTTTGTTTGGATTTTTAACCTCAGACAAAGGAGGTTTCTGCACATTGTCTCCTTGAACACCTTGCTATTCCTCACTACAAAATTTCTGACCACCCTTAAGGCCAGGAAGCCTTATGAGAGAGTGACATCAGTGATCCTCTGTGCACTTTTCAAAACTCAGGACTCAGAAGAGTAATTCTCAATGATACTGAAATCAATATGGACTTGAGATTTTTTGTCAGCAAAAAAATACCACTGACATGTAATGTTTTATTTTTACTTTTAAATATAAATTGATTTCAGGAATGTTTATTTTTTATTTCAATAGTGATTTATCTAAATAGCTGTGAATCTAGTTACCTAAGGAAAATTTGCTAAGATCTTAATAAGTGCTTATCTGTACAATAATACTCTCTTCTTAACGAATAGTATGTTCAGGTTGCTCTATGGATTTTTATTTAAAAGTCTTGCTACAGTTTTCTCAGGATACTAGTAGCTCTGTTCTGAGTCCTGATAAATATTACAAGTATGTCTTAGAGCCCCTCATTGTGTGTATATGTGTCTGTGTGTGCATCTATGTATAAAAATAAGTACATTCATATATGAGTAATTATGGGTTTGTGGCCAGAGGTATAGCACATGTGTTATTGGGTCGTCCAACACCAACTATCTTTCTTCAGACAGCTTCTCTCATGTTGGACTTCCTCAGTCTGGATTGACAGAAAGACCAGAGATCCCATTTATCTCCTAGTGCTGGAATTAGAGGGGCAGGTAACCACGCTAGCTCTGTACTAGTGTTGTGGATTTTACTCTGGTCCTAATGCTTGGAAGAGAAGCAATTCATTGAGTAAGTTATCTATGCACTGCATTCTGGACATTTTACTTCTCAGTATCTTCTAATGTCCACCACCTTCTGGAAGCACATGGCCAGAGATACCAAAACTTCTCTCTAAAAGATGTTTACTTCCAGAGAAAAATAGCTCAATGGCAATCATATACAAGTATTTTTACAGAACATGTCTTTTCTCTGATGCAACTATGCAAAAGTTATTAATTTTGCATTAATCAAAATTTTCACAAAACACACACAAATAATTATGTTAATAATTGTTAAATAAATATCAATATTAATGAAGAGTCTAATGTGAATTATTTTAATTCTCTTTTTCATCATGCTTTCTATGTGCAGCACAGCTGCTCAGTTTTCATGAATGAATCTTAGCTATAGTGTTTCAAAGTTTGGTAAATACTAAATTTGACTACTTCAGTAAAAACATTAGATCATTATAAGAGTTATTTTCAAATTACCTTTATAATAAGAACAGAAAATGAGAAAAGCAGATTTAAATAAAATCATTTTCTTTATATAAATAATAACCAATATTTTACTTGCCTTCACTCACTGTTACAACCACATGGGATAATGATTGACCATTGTCTTTATCACATCTAAGTAAATTCTGACCCTCCTTACAAAGGCAACTCCCTGCGAATGTTCAGTAAGGAGGCTTTAGAGCCTATTCTCGTATATACATTTCTCCAGCTCCATAAGCATCTCTACCCTTTAGTGCTTCTGCTGACATTTTGTAACAGGGTGTAAAAATTAAGTACCAGAGATTGAATACCACTAGCAAAGGATTCATTTTCCCTGAAGAAGTAAAAAGAACTTAATTCAGGTAAAAACCCATGGTAATGAAGGACATTTAAACTCTAAAATGTGGGTCAGGGATGTAGCTTAATTTCAATGTACAAGATCGAGTATTTGCCTACCATAAACAAAGCCCTAGGTTTAATCTCTGTATATGCCTGCCAATGTGGCTCAAGCCTATAATCCTAGCACTTGGAAATGGATGCAGTAGGATTGGAAGTTCAAGATTATTGTGACATGGACTATATTACACTCTGTCTCAAATAAGGTAGCAGAGATAAATGGAGAGGGAATAAAGATAGAGAATATTGTAAAACTGCTTGGCAAAAGGCAAGTTCATTGTCATGCATAAATGGCAAAATTTCTATTTCAGCTTCTCCCCATGGCTAGCATGTAGCCATTCAACCAGTGAACACATAGGAATAGTCTTCACCATGACCTATTTCAGTAGATCCAGGAAGATCAACATTTTTCAGAATTTTAAATCTCTAAATAGAAATGAAGACTTCATCTCAGTGATTTCTATTTCTGGCATTGTCCTCTGTCTCCTTTCTTGAAGAATAGCCATCCAGAAAATATACAAAATGATTGGATTAGCTACAGAGAATGCTACTCAGGGTGCAGTAAGCAGCTAGAGGAAGTAAACTAGACAACAGCCACCGCAAATATTAGGTAGGAAGAATATCATCATTCTCTTTCTGTCTGGTAAATTTAGATATTACTTGCAGAAAAAAAGTATAGGATAAAAATCAGCCTTATGAAAGTATTAATAAAAAAATTATTTTTCAGTTATTTCTACTTGCTCAAATTTCTCTAGAGTAATTCCACAAAATCAACGGAGCCTTTAGGATTGGCAGTGCTGAGAGCTAAGGACCTTATTTTTGGACTGGTACAAAGGGAGGGTTTTATCATATGAATGTCAATCTTTTTTCAGCTGGTGAAAATAAATATTTAGAAGGTTTTGTTTTAACCACCATCATTTCCTTAGTAGTCAACGTATATATAACCTACCTGCTTAAAACTACACTAGGTCCAATGATGAAGTTCATATTTGGAACCTATAAATTATAATATGGGAAAATTTAAAAGTCCCTATCAGCTAAATTTTAAAATCATAATTTTATAAAATTGCAGATAGATGGCTAAAATATCAGATTTAATCATCTGAGATCTATTTGGAAAAATTTGGAGGCTTAATTGACTTTTTAGTATGATGACTAGAAGACTCAATTGATATTTATACATACATGCATACATACACACTCGTATCCATGCATGCCACACACACACACACACACACACACACACACACACACACACACAGAAGGGCATACAGATGCACACACACACATATATGCTCTTCTCTCATATGTTAAATTTGAATTGCAGTTTTCCCTCCTTCCTCTTTCCAAGTTCCCTATCCTCTAGATCTAGTCCTTATCTGTTTTACTTCAGAGATCGTGCTTCCCAGAAATATCAACCAAACATGGAATGGCAAATTAAAATAAGACTAGTTACATACCCTCATATCAAAGTTATATCAGGCAAGGCAACCCAATGAGAAGAAGACAGTCCCCAAAGCAGGCAAGTATCAGAGACAGCTACCATTTCCACTGCCAAGAGTCACACAAGAACACTAAACTACAAAACCATAACTTTTATGCAGAGGATCTAGGTTCCCTGATTGTTGGTTCAGTCTCTTTGAGCCCCTATCAGCCCTGATTAGTAAATTCTGTGGATTTTCTTGTGGTATCTTTGAACCTTCGGGTTACTGAAATCCTTTCTCGTCCTCTTTTCTGAACTCTTCCTAATATTTGGCTGTGAGCCTTGGCACCTGTTCTCATCAGTTGCTGGATGAAGCCTTTCTGATGATGGTTATGCAATGCTCTGGTCTATGAGTATAGCAGTATAGCAAAATATCATTAGAAATTATCTCATTGATTTTTTTCCAGTTGTGTTTGTTTCTGTCCTAGGTCTCTGAGCTATCCAAACTCTGGTTCCTGTCCCTCCAGGCAGTCAAATTAGTGCTTTCTCTGGTGGCAAGAGTCTCAAGTTTAACCTGTCATTGGTTGGTCACCCACACAATTTCTGAGACTTTTTTATCTCAGCATATCTTGTGGACAGGATAAATTGTAGGTCAAAGGCCAGATTCGTATATCATTACCTCCACTGGAAGCTTTGCCTGGTTACAGAAGATGGGCAGTTCAGGCTCACTTATAGATTACAAGACATTTCCAATGTACTAGGCATATTTCTATTTCTTTTTTATTGTATATACATGTGTGTCAGGTACAGAAGTTGAGGTGTGGAATCCAGATGATAATTGTGGAAGATAGATGTCTTCTACCATGCGAATCCCTGGAATTAAACCAACTGGGTTCAATTACTTGCTAGTTATCTCAAGGGCCTTTGACTTGTTTTTGCTTTGGTCTTTGTTTTGCTTTGCTTTTTCTTGTTTTTATTGTCTAACATATTACTCTTGTTTTTAAGGAGAAAATGATAGTGGAAGTCATCTGAGTAAATGAACAATATTTTGCACATATTTATATATTCAAATTGATGGCCCTTGTAGTACAACATATTATCAAATATTTTAGATTAAGTAGACTTAATAAGAAATGCTAATAATTCTTATAGATCAAACATTGTGAAATTAATGGTTTCTTAGTAAAGTTAATTTAACTAACCAGGGCCAGAAATATTTTCATAATTTAATTTTGTTAGATAATCAGATCATAAAAAAATATATAGTCTCAAAAAAGACTGGTAGATATTATTTAAAGCCCTTACAATAGGTGACAAGTTGATAGTTGAAACTATTTCTAATTTTTAGAAAAGTATAATATTATTGTATGTGATATAAATATGAAGGACAGAGGACAATTTTGTGAAATTAGTTTTTGCTCTCATCTTTATATGTGTCCCAGAATTAAATTCAAGTTGCAAGGCTTTGCAAAAAAATAAAAATAAAAAAAATAAAATAAACCCTTTTATTCTCTAGGCTATGTTTCATGCTCCTAACCTGTATTTTAAAATATGAATATATATGATAGAATATAAAGCATATCATTAAGATGACCTGGACCAGACAGAGATGACAATACCACAACCATAGTTACCAGCAAGCTCCTTCCCCCTGACTGAGTAGAGGGTGTAAAAGGCTTGCTCCTTCCTATTATAATTGAGCTTGCTTGTTTCACCTTGACTGAGTCTGTGTCATTGAACCCTATGCCTACTGGCCTCCTCCAGCAAAGGGAACTGGCAGGGGTGAAACAATAAGAACCATCATGTGGAGTGGGCCTCAAGTCAAATCAGATGTTGGTTGGTTGTCTCACATTATGACACCATTGCATTAGCATATTTGTCAGGTTGGACAGATTGTAGATCAAAGGTTTGGTGGTTGGATTGATATTTATGCTTCTCTTTTGGTCATCATAGAAGTTTCCTACTGCAGCAGATGGGAACAAATACAGACATGTGTTAGGGTGACCCTACATGGAGGCCCAGAAAGAGCTTTGTATGAAACTGTGAGGATGAAATCTGGATTATGAGGGAGATACTAAGTTGTTAGAGGGGCTAGAATGGCAGGATACTTAACAAGTATAGTTTCTAATAGGGTATGAATCCAGCCCAAGAGAAAAAAGTATGTTGGACTCAATAAAGCTGAAAGGATTTGAAGAACTGTGGACCACTTAGATAACTGACATAGAAATGCAGAATTTACCCAAAAACCAATGAACTTTGACTAAGAGGCCCAAAATATTCAATGGAAAAACATAGCATATTTAACAAATGGTGTTGGCAGAGCTGGATGGAAGTGTGTAGAAAAATGCAAATAGATCCGAGCCTGTCACCCTGCACAAAACTCAAATCCAAGTGGATCAAAGACCTCAACATAAACCCAGCAACTTTAAATTTGATAGAAAAGAAAGTGGGAAATATACTTCTACGAATTGGCACAGGTGACCACTTCCTAAATATAACACCAGTGGCACAGACACTAAGACCAACAATCAATCAGTAGGATCTCCTGAAGTTAAGGAGCTTCTGTAAAGCCAAGGACAATGTCAATAGGACAAAATGACAGCTTACAAAATGGGAAAAGATTTTCACCAACCTTACAAGTGATAGAGGACTGGTCTCTAAGATATATAAAGAACTCAAGGATTTAGAGCCCAAAACCTTGAATAACCCAATCAAAAAATGGGGTACAGATGTAAAAAGGGAATTCTTAGCAGAGGAATTACAAATGGCTGAAAGGTACCTGAAGAAGTGCTCATCATATTTAGCCATCAGAGAAATGCAAATCAAAAGAACTTTGAGATACCACCCAACACCTGTTAGATTGGCTAAGATAAAAGGCACAGATGACAGCCTATGTTGGAGAGGATGTGGATCAAGGGGAACACTACTCCATTGTTGGTGGGAGTGTAAGCTTGTTCAGCCATTTTGGAATGCAATATGGCAGTTTCTCAGAAAACTGAGAATCAATCTCCCTAAGGACCAAGCAATACCACTTCTGGGTGTATACCCTAAAGAAACACAGTCACACTCCAAAGGTATTAGCTCAACTATGTTCATAGCAGCATTATTTGTAATAGCAAGAACCTGGAAACAGCCAAGATGTCCCTCAACTGAAGAA
The DNA here is from genome assembly GCA_004025045.1 of Sigmodon hispidus. Classification (NCBI taxonomy): domain Eukaryota; kingdom Metazoa; phylum Chordata; class Mammalia; order Rodentia; family Cricetidae; genus Sigmodon; species Sigmodon hispidus. The sequence continues at coordinate 33,951 of PVIH01008950.1, read as the reverse complement.
TGGACTAACAAACTGTGGTACATCTACACAATGTTATACTACTCAGCAGTAAGAAAAAATGATATCCTAAAATTTGCAGGCAAATGGACAGATTTGGAGAATATCTTTCTGAGCGAGGTATCACAAACTCAGAAAGATAAGCAGGGGATGTACTCACTCATTAGTGGTCTCTAAACAAACAAACAAGAAAAAAGCAAAGCATGCCCAAGATGCAAACCACAACCACTGAACATCTTGGGATCAGAAACACCCTGGACTGACCCTTAGGATCCCACTAAACCTAGAGGAACACCTGACTCACTCTTGAGCGAGGGGGGACAAAACTGGGTTTGCCAGGAGTGGAGACTGAACTAAGCATTATTGGGTCAGTGGGACCATGGGACTGTCTGCTGCCTGCCCAGGGAGGGGATGGAGAGTTGTGGAGAAGAAAAAATGACCTGATGTGGTGCAAGGGGGAAGGGACCTTGAATAAGGATATACAGGGATAGAAAAAAAAATTCAGAGGGAAAGCTGAACACAAAGTAATTTTATGTGTAGCAAATTATTTGCCTTATCACCCTTGATAAGTCATGCTTATGATTTTTATTTTATTTATACTTATTGTTAACTTATCAGCATTTTAAATTCAATTTACTGTTTTTCTTGATAAATACAAAATAAATAAAGGAAAAAAAAACAAAAAACCAAACAAACAAAAAATTTCAAAAACTCATGCACAGGCACAATCTCTTTCCAGGTTCTGTCTCTTTTTGTCTCTCTATCTCTCTCTGTGTGTCTCTCTGTTTCTTTCTCTCTTTCCAGTTTTCTACTCCAGGGCCATGGCTGCCTGTATGTATTTCCCCAATCTCCTTACTATGATGGTAATGGACCAACCCTCTGAAACTATATGTAAGCTGCCCCCACAATTCTTTCTTTTATAAGGGTTTATTTTGTAAAGCTCACTTTCTAGCGACTATTGTTTGTTCATTGTTCAAATAAAGAGACTGAGGCTCAGATGAAGTAAATGGATAATCAGTTTAAAATGGGTCGTGGTGGAAAAGATTTGAGTCCATACTCTCCTCCTACAGAATTCCTGTCTACTTAATGGTTCAATACTAAGCAGTTGCTCTATTCAGATGTTAATATTTGGTGAGAAAATAGTATATTAGATTGTGTAATTGACATGTCAGATTAAAAGGCTGATACATTAGTTCACAGAGAAACAAATATTACTTTACATGATCTGAAGAGACAAGGCAAGTAGAAATCAGAAATTAGCATTGGCCTTAAAATAAAATTAAAGGGAATTATAATGGAAATAGGGTGACTTGAATAGGTATACTTCTCAGAGGCTCATGTTTGAATACCTGGTACATAGGAAGTGGCACTATTAGAAAGTGTGCCATAACTGGAGTAGGCATGGCCTTGTTGGAGGAAGTGTGTCACTGTGGAAGTGGGTTTTCAAGTCTTATATATACTCAAGCCACATCCAGTGAGACTGTCTCTCTTTTCTACCTTCATCACAAGATGTAGATGTCTCAGCTACTTCTCCGGCATACCAATTCTTGTCTTTTACCCCATCTTGTTCCTCCATTGTAACAAACTATCTCTGAAATTGTAAGCCAGCCCTAATTAAATGTTGTTGCTTTTTTCTTTCTTCTTTCTTTCTTTCTTTCTTTCTTCCTTCCTTCCTTCCTTTCTTTCTTTCTTTCTTCCTTTCTTTCTTTTTTGAGTTTCTATGGTTATTGTGTCTTTTCCTGCAAAAGAAACTCTAAGACAGAAGCTGATATGAGGAGCAGGGTATGGCTGTGATAGGTTGGACCATGTTTTTGTTCAGAGGAATATGGACTTTGGGACTATGGGTTAAAAAAAAACTCAATGCTTTAAGTGGGGCACAGTGAACCATCATAGTATGACAACTGAAGATATTATTGCTGAAGGAGATTTGAATTGTGGGGGCCATGATAGTGGATTCAAAAAAAATTTAGTATGTAGCCTTGACATCATTCTTATGACATGTTGATGCAGAATGGGGCTGCTTTTTACCCTTATCTGAAGAGTCTGCCTGAAGCTAAAGTGAAGAGATTTGGATTTCCATTGGCAAAGGAAATTTCTAAACAACCTCATTGAATGTTGAGCTCATCAAATGGCTGGGTTTGTTGGCTAATGAGTCACAGGGATGCTTCTGCTTTTGTCCCTGATTCTTTCAGTCACCTCTATCAATTCTGGGATTACAGACACACAGTATACACCTTGGCACTTGGCTTTTTACTCATGTGCTGAGGAGTTAATACTGCAGTCCTTATATTTTCATAGTAGGTACTTTGTGGACCGATTCATTTCTCCCCCCTTAATGCACACTTATATAAAATTTAAAAATGGTTTTAATGTTTACGTAGCTTCTTGTTTGCTCTATTTTAAATTAGATTATATTTCCATATTCTATCATTCAAGATTAAGAGGAAATAATTCAGTTTCTTGAAGAAATTTAGTCAATTAATGGATCTGCCTTCTGTCTGCTTTTATTTCAGATTACATTTTAACATTAAAATAACAAGCATATTGTTATTGTTAATATCTTTTAGGTGGGAAGTCAGTGAGAACAATGCCTCCATTTACACTTACAAGTAAAAGAAAATACTTTAAAATTTAAGCATCATTTTACCAATTTGATGATGAGATGAATAAGGATCATAAAGAAATAGTTGATGCAAAGCAGAATCTTAAATGTGAATTTTAAAATTTAACGAAGTTCTTAAAAATATAAAGCAGAAAAATGGTAATGAAGGAAAACAAAGAGTAAGAGACTAGAAAAGTCATCTTAGTCTACTAAAATGGAAGAGTTTAAAAGAGTAGCTTAGTGGGAAGCAATGTTTAACAAGTATGATGTTCAAGGTTCAATACCTACTTAGCATTGTAAAGAAAAGTTTTATGCTCTCAGACAGAGAAAAATCCAACACCAGAGGAAGTTTTTCATGGCCGTATTGGACTATCCCTTACTCAGACAAGTGGAACTTTGTTGATTAATACTACTATATTCCTGGTGCTGAACTCTATCCAGATAAAATGTAGAGAGATCAAATCTATCTTTGTGAAACCTTTAAACATTAACTAAAGGTGGAAACAAAAGGATAACTCATTAAAAGTCATGAAAATAAATAAAGTAGTAAGAATATACAGTGTGTTACAGAGATATAAGAGAATATTGTTAAATTTAGGTTGGGATATGCAGAGAGAATTGACAGAGGAAAGCAAGTTATAATAAGTGTCAAGTAGGTATGGCAATTAGAAATAGCACTCATGAATGCATCTTCTTAGACAACCTTGTGCAGAATATTGTGTACAGGTGTTTTCTCCTAAGGATGTGGGTTTGATGTGTGCTTTTTGGGGCTTGGGATTGAATAATTGCTCAAAACAACCATTATATGATCCAACTCGCCTTTTTTTTTTTAAATTAAGTTAGTGCTTCTCAGATTTGAGAATGATATACTTCTGCTTGGTGCCCTTATAATATGTGTATCTTAGACATAGATAACCATGAGTTTTCATGGACCTCTCATGACTATTTCTGTCTTAGAGATATTGGAAGTTATAAGTGTTGCATGATAATATAATGTCAACTCTATATACATTGGTGTTGAAGTATCAGATCTAATTTTAACTAGTTATGAACTAGTAGACAGAAAGGCCAAAGTATATAAACAAATTGAGAAGGTGAAATATAAACAAACAAACAAAAACTTTCCCTCAAGGAGATCTGTTCAGAAGAGAAGGCGGAAAGATTGTAAGATCCAGAGGTGGTGGATGACTATAAGAAAACAGCATCTTGCAGACAATCAGTACTGGTATATATACAAACTCAGAGAGAGTGTGATAGCACACACAAGATCCAAACAGGTACAAAACCAGACAAAATCCCAGCACTGAGAAGGGAAAGGAGACACAATGTCCTCCTGAATTAAGATAGTATTTGAAGTTGATACCTGCTGGAGAAAGAAAAACTAGTTTTCCACAATGGAGTGTCACTAGGTATATTAAGCATGCTCCACGGCAGGAACCAAGCCCATGAGTATCTGGCCAACACAACATAAATTTCATCATGTGGGATTTTTATTTGGTTTTGGTAGCTTTTGTCTTACTATTTGGTTTTGATTGGGGGTGAAGAGAAGGACACATGAAGTTTGTGGGTATGGCAGATCTGGTAAAAGTTGAGAAGAGGGAAATACTATGAAAATATACAAAAAACTTTTTAAAGAAATAAAGTGATTAAAGAAGTTGTATACTGAGATATTCTGATAAGGAGTAATCAGATTATACATGTAAAGAGCAGAGCTGAAGCCACTTTCTGATGTATTAGATATACATATAAGAAAAAATACTTTAATCATAGCATACTGGCTGACCTAAATAAAAACAAAATTGGTCTTGTTATTCACTGTTGTAAGATGGAATTGTATATATATTTATTTGGTTGGGAAAAGAATCTACTATTTGTTTTTTCTCTTTTACATAATCCTTTGATGGCTTAGATGTATATTAAATATACAAATAATGATACTGAGCGGGAATATATCAGGAGAACCAGTTATTCTGTATGTATATGTTTTATAACATCTATTTTTCTAAATGAAACATTTTCTCCATGAAGGATTGGGAGAATCGTGAGACTCAGAAAGTCAACAAATATCATCTATCTGGGAAAGCTGAAACAATTCCTGTGAGGACCTCACCTCAATGCTATAGAAGTAGTAAACAGCATTTGAGGGAGGAAACTCTGGTCATGCTGGTTGTCAAGAAAAATTTATCAGACTTCACAGATGTGTACATGTCTTGCAGAGAGATTGAGGGCTGAAGCTTTTATAAGTCATCACCTATACTGAAGCAAAAAAAGGTTGTACAACTGCATTTTAATAAGCCCTGATCTGAAAATGAGCCGTCATACATATTCTGATTTTTCACTCCAATAAATACATTGGTTTTAGTTTGGCATAATTGGTGTTTTCATTCCCTACTTAGGATAAGTAGATACTCTGTCTTGTGACATCCTGGGCAAAGTTTCATGTATCAGAATGACAGAGAGATTCTATAGATCATAAGCATATAATGGCAAAGTTTCATGGTGATATTTAAAAGACTGTTTAAGTAATTACAAAGCAAATTTGAAATTTATTCTAGAGTGCCTAGTTGGGGAAAAGCAGATCTTGTGGGTATTAATAGAATTTTAGAAAGCTTTATTCTGGCAAAGAATGGAGCAATATCATTACTTAAGGAAGCATGGAATAACCTGAAGAGATTTTAGTTTATGGCTTTGCATATCACAACAATCCTTGGGAGGAGTGCTGTGAGACTATGCTCTTGCACATAGTAAATATTTATTACTGAAAATATTGGTTTGATAAAATGCTCATTGGTCAAGTATCTAGAAAGGAAGTAGAGACAAGGAAATCAGACTAGGGGCAAACAAAAGTGAGATGCACAGGAAATGGGATGAGATGTTGCACTGAGCAAAAGGTATGAAGCCATGTGACTAAATATAAATAGAAATAAGGGTTAACTTAAAGTATAAAAGTTAGCAAGTAATTATCCTGAGCCATCAACCAAACAACTTGTAATGAATATAGGCCACTTTGGCACCAAGCAGTTACTATAGGTCTGGACCTTGGAGCAAGAACAGGCCAGAAACTTCTGACCACAGAGGGGAGAGAAAAGCAGAGATTGGAGGAAGTGAGATTGATAATGTCATTGAAGTGATGATGCAGAAAACTCGAGAATAGTTTATTATCATGGCTGAGAAAAGGTGGAATTTTGTGACCCACTGAAGGCTGTGATTTTCCAAACTTAATAGGAAGTTTGAGTGATGATATGTAATGAAGTAAAATTTATCTTAGGAATACTACAGTGTTGTAATAATAGAAATTAAATAAAGAGGATGTTCTATGTTCACAGTGTAGAGAAGATAAGCATTATGATGGATACTGCATATAATTCACAGAAGTAAAGATACCTATATAAATAATATTACCTAAAAATATGGTTTTTGAAACAGTAGCTAAGACAATGAATTCATATTGTACTACAGTCACGTCTGTGCTTTGTGTCTATATGAAAGAACATTTGAGAACACTAAGGCATAGACAAATCATACAGTACAAGTCATTATGTGGCTATAGTAAAGTTGTATAAATCTAGCTTTAAACCATTGTGCCTGTCCAAGAAGTAGGAATAAACATTTAGCCTTCTCATTTTAAATTTCTTTCTTTGAAATTAAGCCATATTTTGGAGATTCTGATGGGCAGGGTCTAGAGCACATGATGCCTTTCCTGTTGCCACAGTTATTCTCTTTAATAATGTCACATAATTATCACATTTGCTTCAGTAAAGGCATTTAGTAATGTCCAACATCATTTATTATATAAACATAAAATAGGAAAAAAATATGTATATAAAAATAAATTAAATTACTGTATCTCAAAATAACAAAGGCTACATGGAACAAAAGCATAACTTCAAAATTAATGGAAAATCTTAGATCATGGTTTTAAAATAAAAAATAATACACAGATGTCTATTTCTATTCCATCACTCAATGTTATGCCTCCTCCTTTCTAAGCTATGAAGATGTTCATAAGGTAAAATTTACTAACCCTCCTCAAGTCCTTCCCAAACCCTGCATGCAACAAACGCAGAGACTCTGGTTCTAGAGGCCATGTCCATTTTCATGGCTGAGAGTGCCTTTGGTTTCAGCCTTACAGCCTTATGTGGGTAAAGGGGATTCTGACATGGAACCTGGAGCCAACAGAAAAATTACTACCTCCAAAATCCTCCACCTAAAATCATCTGCCCTCAAACTCAAACCATCCTATTTTAATCCTCTAGGAATACAAGTCCACTAAATTGGATAATCCCCCAAACTTTAATTTCTTCTGGAATTTCTTTCATAACCATGGGTATAAAGATCCTGAAAACAGTGTAAGCTCCTAGGGGTTTAAGATGCTAGAAAGACTAAATCAGTTTCTTAAACACTCTCAGCCAGATATAGGTAAAAACTGCTGGCTAGGACTGGAACCCCAAGCCCATGTATTACTTTGAGATTGGAATAAATATATTAGCTCCACTTCCAATTTTGACCACTGTAAAAGGGACCAAAAACTGTTAGGCTCACTTGGGGGACTTCCAAGAAAGTGGTGCCTGTTAAATGTTATCAGATATCCCTTGAAGAGTGACCCTTTACAACTCCAGTAGCCATACACAGCAGGATAACTCTCAGAATGCATCCAATTGCATTTCCAGACCCCAGAGACTACTTGGCTCACTTTTATAGAAGCATAACTTTGAGTTCACATTTTGAGTTCTTTGCACTAAAGGAGACCATTCTCATTTGAATCTTCATGTATGTCACACCACATGTTCATCTATAATGGAGAAAAGAGAAGGGCACACCTAAGTCTAGATTCTGGGAACTCATCACACCAAACATGTTAAAAAATCATAAATATATGTTTGTTTTCCATTGCTCTGATAAAGACCAAAGGGAACTTGAGGTGGAAAGTGTATGCATACTGGAAGTGGAACTTGGGTATCATTTTTCTAAAAATATTCACCTTGACTTTGAGCACAGGATCTTTTTCTGGTATGGAACTCAGGATTATTGAGAGGCTGGTGGAGCAGAAAGAGATTCACTACTGGAATCACCCTGTCTGGATATTTCACAAGGGTTCTGGATAGGTCCTAATCCTCATTTAATTGGTTTATCAGCTAATATGTCTTAAGTTTTATTTCTGATCTCTCTTGATCTTAACATTCTTTTACTTGGACTATTAGTAATACTAATATTGCTATAAATGATTATTTTCATTCTCTCTCTTAATTAGCTATAGTTTTCAACAAGACAGGGCCTTGAGTTACCTGAGAAGTCTCCACTGATAGCTTCCTCAGATCGGATTGACCTATGAATGTGTCTATGGGGATTCATTTGTTTTTTAATTAATTGAGAAATGTCTAGACATTTAAGACCACACTGTTCTGGCATATATAAGAGCGATAGCTAAGCATTAACCATGGAATGAGCCATCAAGCATATTTACTTCAAAGTTACTGGATTAAGTTCCTACGCTGGGCTCCTGTCCTTTTTTCTCTCAGTGGTAGACTGAGATTTGCAACTGTAAGCCCAATAAACTCTTTTCTAGATTGCTTGACATGGTGTTTGTTACAGCAAGAGAAAACACACTACAAAGTACTCAAAATTTGACTTTTGGAAACTTAAAAGGATTTATTTATTTTGGTTTTACATGTATGAGTGTATTCCCTTAATCTAAATATATGCAACATGTGTGTCTGATGGCTGCAGATGCTATATGAAAGCATTGGATCTCCTAGAACTGGAGTTACAAATATTTATGAGCCACCATGTGGGTTCTGGTAACTACATATGAGTCTTTTACATGACCAGCAATTTATTTTAACTACTTCTCCTCTAGGCCTGATTATTAAGATAACATGTACCTTAGTGGATACTAATATTTTATACTTTTTTATTTTGTTGATGTCCTAAAGAAGTACACACAACTTATTAATACTTCTTACTTCACTTGCCTGGGGGTACATAAACACAGTCTTGGAAATAGATAAGCATGATGGCAATAATTTGCACAGGAGTCTACTTGTGTAGTGCCATGTAGTGTTCCAGGTTCCATTCACAGATTCACATCAGCTACATAGGCAATGAAGTCCTAAACCACTGCTAAAGCCCTGTATTTTTATCATATGTCATCCAGACATATGCAAATATTGCCCTGTGGTCTTTGTGTAGCCATGAAACTTTCAGAATATGTCTCAAGGAAAAATTTAAAATTGGTTTCAAAATTAGGACATTTTTGGATTGTTGTAAGCCAATACTTCAGTTCATCACTGTGAACTTTGTAGATTGGAACATTGTGTTCCCATGTGAAAAGTTGCATATATTCTGCTTAAATAGTGGTTTTAACCTTTCACCTTCCTCAGACGTTAATCATAATCACTCCTAGCTTGTGATCTTGCTCTTATTTTTAAACAGACTCTATGTGAAGATATTTCATGAGCTCTTCTAAGTATACCTACCTGCTATTCCTCACAGCTATCTTCTGGTAAAGGTTTCTCCATAAAGCAAGAAGCTCCATGACTATAAACCCAGGAAGCTTCTGGGGTTTTTTCATTTGCACAAGAGATATGATATGTCCTTTCTATTAGGCTTAGTTTCTGACTACCTGGAAACATTATAAAAATGAAAGAGATCCACTTGGGCATGGGGACTGACACAGTAAATAAGGATAATTCATAGGCACCAGAAGATTTCTTCCAATTCTTTTTGACCTTGTCACAGTATTTTCTAATTATGTATGGGAAAAGTGCAATAAAGCCAACTACTGGAGTTCTGTTCTTAAAGCAAAGTAACCAAGTGACAAGTGAGACTTTAAAATGGTTAATTTTAATCATAAATATTTATATGTATGTGTGTGAACATGCATGCATGTGCTTGTATGTGTGCTTGAATGAATGCTACATGTATTGTGCAGATATGTCAGTGTCCAGAAGAGGGTGTCAGATTCATTGAAGATGGAAATGTATGTTTGTGTGCATCAGCCAACCTTGGTTCTGGGAACTCAATGTGAGCCCTCTGGAAGATCAGCAGTAGATCTTATTCTCTCAGCCATCTTTTACAGATGCACTGTGAGCCATTTGTGATCTTTTATCTTTACTCTTACTCTCTGGATATTACACCCCATGAAGCTGCAACATCAAGAACCCACTTCAATCAATTTTCCAAAGATATTATTTCATGCCTTTCTAGCATATTTTTCACATTAGGAAAGTAAGAAATGGAAAGACCGAGATTATATTAATAGAGAAACTCCAATATAATTCACATCACATTTATAGAATGCAGTGTTTTCATTATTCTCTAGAATATGTTACTCCTTAGAGACAAAGAACAGGAATGTTGCAGGATTAAAGCCATGCCCTCAGAGTATCAAAATTTTAATCTAAGTCTTACTTTTGACATAATGCATTGGAAACATTATGTGCATCATATTGAGTCAAATTATCCTCATGGTATTCAGAGCTGATCAAAGTGCAGAGAATAAGTGACTGAACATTTTGAGTCCTAAACTGGACATTTATATCTCAATTCATTCTGTCTAGGAACAAGAAACAAGAGGATACAGAAGTAAAACAAAAATTCTAGTTGTTATTATATGAAAACTCAAAGCCAGGTATTGGGAAATGTGTTGGAATATCAGAGAAAGAAAACAGAACACAGTCAATTCTTACTCAGACAAATTCTTAGGGTAAAAGTTATCTTCCAGAGTCCCTAGCCTGGCTCGTCTCAACTTGTCAGTTCTACAGAATGCCACACTCTCTGATTATGCCTTCTTAAATATCTTCTTTGCCCAATTGTTTCACTTCTGGGTTAAACTCTGCACCATAATTCTAGAGTTAATATTAAAGTGTAGGCTACTACTGTTTGGGTATTAGGTCTTGAACTCACAGAAACACAGGAAGATCTGTCTCTGTAGTTAATGGAATTAAAGGTGTAGGTCACCACTCAGTCTTTCCTATGCTGGGATTAAAGGTGTGAGTTACCTCTTTCTGATCCTCAGGACTTGACTGTGGGTGGATCTGTTCTCTGATATTCCAGACTGATTTTATTAAATATAAAATATATCACCACATAGAAGTTAGGCAGAAATAAAAATGTTTTCTAGATATGGCAGTACCATAATATTCATCAACTCACAGAGGTTGTGGTTGCCTGTATGGGCTCTGTACTCTTGTACAAACCAGTCATGATTCCAGCATAGATGAGAAGTGGCTCATGAAGCTCCACCTCTTGCTGAGTAGATTTGGCAAATAAAATCTTCTTTGGCAGGGACAGTCAGGTTTTTTGGGGGGCAGATGACCCCTGGAAGGTTATTTTACTAATCCATTGTTTAAATCTATACTCATGTACATATGAACAGTACTAAGTAGACTTGGAAGACTGTAAAAAGAAGACATGAAGTTTGGAGTGAGACATGGTAAAAAGGGTCTGGAAAAAGATGGGGGTCAGTTTGATCACAGTACATTAAACACCTATATGAAATTCAATAGAATATTTCTTCTGGTAAATGATAAACTTATAGATACCTTAGAAGCTTTAAAAAGGTGTTTTTAGCCTAGCAAAAATTGAATATAAATCTTGCTCTTCACATGGTGCTTTGAAAATAGTGTATACATCATTGAAAAGTCAAAGCTTTCTCATATTTCCTTAATTATTGTTGCTGCCCATTCTTGGGTACTGTGCTTTTGATTGCCAGTTAGGCAAGCCTCCTGGAATAGTTTCTTCTCCAAAGGCTTGTGGAGTATCATAAATTATGTATTAACATTTCAACATCTTCAAAAACCCTTGGAATATTTGCTAAGACAAATATTCATATTTTTCCCTTCATACTATCAGAAGTCCAAGTTTTCATTGACCCTCTAAGGCTTCCCTGTTCCTTAGAAGAAGTACTTGAGTATAATCTGGCTCAAAGTTAGAGTTCTTTTCCTTTCTTTGCAGATATTTATATTTACCAAGACTTTGCTGTGCACACTTGGTCATTTATGATGAATCTCTAGGGAAGACTGATTCATAGAAATTTAAGGTAGTAATTCACTGACAGAAAATCTTTCCAGGACATGCTTCCACAAGTTGAAACTCAATTGCTATGACAATCAAAGGCAATTCTTTTTTAGAATATCTCTGCAATAGAGCATAAACTTGTAAAGTATTATAATAGATTATTGGGCAGATGAATCTCAGAAACATCAATGGTAATAAATTTATAATTTAGTAATAAGATCAAGAAAAAATTAGTCCTCGAAGCAATCACTGTAAAAATCTACAAATTAGAGTCTGTGGCCCAAAAGGCTCTCTCCAAAACATAAACTATACAATATTAAAAAATAAGCCTGTAATTGAAAGAATTTATAACTAAAGCACAGTAGGTGCTTATTCTGAGATGGAGAGGAGATCACAGGGAGTTTGCATACTACTCAAGATTTCTCTCCTGCTTGGTCAGCAACACTTTGTTAGACAGTCAGCCTAGTAAGCTCTGGGTCATAAATTCTATAATAATTTTGATTTATCTCCCATAAGTAGAATTGTACTTGTCTTTGTTAGAGTTTTTATTGTTGTGAAGAGACATCACAACCATTCCAAATGTTATAAAGGAAAATATTTAAATAAAGTGGTGATTTACAGTTTAAGAGGTTTAGTCTATTGTTATCATAGTAGGAAGCATAGCAGTATATAGAAAAACATGGCAATGGATAATAATCTACTACATGTTGCTATCTAGAAAAGAAGTTGACTGTGTGTCATAGTTAGTGAAACTTAAGCAAAAGACACCTCAATGTCAACTTCCACAGTAGCACACTTTTCCAACAAGACCACCCCTACTCCATTAAAGCCCCATCTTCTAATGGTTCCTCTCCTTTTGGGGATAATTTTTCTTCAAACCACCATAGAACAAGATTAAAAAAAAATCATATCTTTACTATCAGATATTGTTATATAGGATTCTGGAGGGGAGTACTCATTAGCAGTCTTAATTTAATATTCACCACACTAACATCAATAATAATCAGCCTTGTGATACATAGTCATAGATAAACTGGTGGCTTGAATGTTATGAGGGTAATCCAGTCCTTTGTGATTGGATTTAAAGCCCAATCTACAGGAAGAAACTCATTCTTGGTACTCAAATCTGGTAAAGAACTAGTAGCTAGGGAACTGATAGGTACCAGGTATCTTTTAATGGACAGCATACTAAACCATCTTCTAAATATATGGCTCTATAAATGTAGATTAATTCAGCTCAGATTTTAGCAGATAGCCATTTTCAGCAGTAAACAGTAGTTAAGAGACTTTACAATTGGTCAAAAAAAAAAATTGGTGTAATGCTCAGCCATAATTGGGGCATGCATATCATATGTAGATGCTCAGATATTATCACATAAATACAAGGGAAAAAAAAACAAATTTTAAAAGCCAAAGTTTAAGGCATAGTAGTTGAAACAGTATCTTTCAAACACTAAAAGACCCCCAGTCTCATAAACTTACACCAGCCATGTTTTCCTTTATAAGCTTTATAAGACCTGAACAAGAGCAGGCCAGTCACCATTCTTTTTTTTTTTTCCTTAGTGGTCACCAGTCTTACAGAGATAGATTCTATCTCTCTTAGCTGAGAAGTTTTGTCCAAGTTAATGGTCACATGGGGGGAGGGTTTTTTTAAGCGTATGGTCCCTTGTAGGTTACCCATGCCGTGATAGATGGCCCCACAACCGGGAGTATATGGGTAAACTTAATTGAACTTAGTAAGTGATTTTTAAAAGACACAAGGACTTTGAAGAGGATTGTGATGGGGACAGAGAAGATGAAAGGTGATTATGTTTGAAATGTATTGCATGTACATGAAAAGTTCTCAATAAATAATTAAGTGAATAATTAAATAAAAGTAATTTTGTGTCAACTTCTTACAGTTATGACACTTGGCTTTCAATCGAGAGGCCTGAGCAGACACTACTAGTTTCACGGACAACAGATGATTCTCCTGCTTTTGTAACAAACTCGGAGATGTTTCTTTACGTTTTGGGGAAGCAGATTTGTTTCCCATGTGAGATTGTACGCTTATTAAGCCAATGAAAAACACGATTTTTCTTGACGATGATGTTTGGAATGGGCTTAAGATCCAGTCTTAATTAACCAGACAATAATGACAACCTCCTAGAGACATTTCTGTCTTTCTTAAAGCAAGGTTAGAGACATTTGGTGTCTTGTTCTATTCTTTGTATATTTTTTTTTATCAAGAAGTAAATCCTGGAAGAGGAGAGACCATCTTAATACTATCATAACTTAAAAAAAAAATGGTACAAGTTAAATAAAAGCAGTAAACAACTAACATTGTATTTTTATGTTTGTAAGTTAATTACATTGGAAATCACATGGATCACTAAATTAAAAAATCCTCTAAATGCTGGATCTCTGATATATAATTGTAATAAATAAAGACAATTATATATATACACAAATATATATTAAAAATATAGCTATTTTCTCCTTTTTCCTTTTCCAACATACTTTAAAACTGTTTTCCCAAAATCATGTATGGAAAACATTGGTACCTAAAAACATTGTTGTTATTTTGAGGTGTAGAATATTAGGAAAGTAGATTAATTCACTGGGGGAATATTCTCAAATTGCTTTTGTCCTTCCTGCTATTACAGGCTAAGCACATTTTCTCCACATAGGCTCAAGCATGATGTTATTCCTATTAGAACCCAGAGTAATAAGGGTAAATGAGAGACTTTAAGTTGAAACCTAAGCACTTTATTTCTCCCTTACTCCCTGACTCCTCTCCTCCCTTCCTATCTCTCTCCCTGTCTCCCCCTTTCTCCCTCTGTCCCTGCCTTCCTTCTTTTCTAGTTAAATAACTGACAAAATTTAAAGCCAAGTAATGTAAATATTCCCCACTCAATTATCTAGCTTAAAATACAAATTTTCAATTTATATCTAAGAGAGTAAGATTTTTTTTGTCCAATATTTCAAGGTTGGGGTTTTATTCTTTTTCCAAGTCTATGGAAAGTTTATTCAAACAGATAACAACAGAAAATTTCTACATGCCAAAGATACAAAAATCTAGATAGTTGAGATCAAAGAACAGTTATATAATCAACTACACCAAATTTAACACAAGAATATCATTTTTTTAAAAAGTTAAGGACAAGAATGATATTTTACAAGTGGGAGGAAAAAAATGAAGGTATTATAGCATGCCTGACAAAATTATTTTTTTTACTTTTTTCATATATATTATTTGGTGTTTTTACATCATGTACTCCATCAAACTCAGATATCAGAAATCTCAGCATCATGCCCACTCTTATAACCTCCCCATTTACAAAACCACCCATTTCTGCTGCTCATTGCTTATTGGAGCAAAATTAAGCTCCCTGTGACCAGACCCTTAAAGAAAACAAGTCTTTCCTTACCAACCTCTCTGCCAGAAGCCATCAATGCATAGGTCAGGCATTGTATTATTTAGCTACATTTAGGTCTTGAGCTCTTGTGTACAATAAAATCTCTCCCTTTTTATATTGTTTTAAAGTCCAGTAATGGGTGAGTACATCCCCAGCTTCTCTTTCTGAGATTGTGATAAATACCTCAGGAGAATATTCTCCATATCCATCATTTACCTGCAAATTTATACTATCATTTTTTCTTAGTGTGGATGAGCAGTCCATTGTGTAGATGTACCATAGCTTGTTAAACCATTCCAAAATTAATGGACATCTAGGTTGTTTCCAGGTTCTTGCTATTACGAATAATGCTATTATGAACATAGTTGAGCTAATGCTTTTGGAGTGTGAATGTGCATCTTTAGGGTATATGGTAAGAGTGGTATTGCTAAATCCTTGGGTAGATTGATTTCCAGTTTTCTGAGAAACTGCCATACTGCACTACAAAGTGCTTGAACAAGTTTCCACTGCCACCAACAATGGAGGATTATTCCCCTTGCTCCACATCCTCTCCAGCATAGGCTGTCATCTGTGTTTTTGATCTTAGCCATTCTGACAGGTGTAAGGTCGTATCTCAAAACTGATTTGATATGCATTTCTCTGATGGCTAAAGATGTTGAACACATTTTCATGTGCCTTTCATCCATTTGTAATTCTTCTGCTGAGAATTCCCTTTTTAGTTCTGAACCCCATTTTTTAATTGGGTTTTTAAGGATTTGGGGCTCTAGTTTTTGAGTACCCTATTTATTTTAGAGCTCAATCTGCTGTCACTTGTAGGGTTGGTAAAAATCTTTTCCCATTCTGTAGATTGTCACATTTTCTTATAGACTGTTTCCTTGGATTTACAGAAGCTTCTCAGTTTCAGGAGGTCCGGATTATTCATAGTTGTTCTTAGTGTCTGTGCTACTAGTGTTATATATAGGAAGTGGTTTCCAGTTCCAATGTGGTGAGGGTGTTTCCCACTTTCTTTTCTACCAAGTTCAGTGTAGCTGGGTTTATGTTGAGGTCTTTGATCCACTTGGGTTTAAGTTTTGTTCAAAGTGATAGGTTTGGATCTATTTTCATTTTTCTACACACTACCATCCAGTGATTCCAAAACTATTTGTTGAAGATTCTACCTTTTTTACATTGAGTATATTTGGCCTCCTTGTCAAAAAATCAAATATTCATAGGTGTGTGGGTCTTCAATTTGATTCCATTGATCCACAAGTCCGTTTTTCGCCAGTACCAAGCAGTTTTTAATACTGTGGCTTTATAGTATAATTTGAAGCCAGGGATGCTGATGTCTCCTGAGGTTCTTAGGTTGAGCAAAATTATTTTGGCAATCCTGGCTTTCTTGTTATTCCAAATAAAATTGAGTATTGTTCTTTAAAGATCTGTAAAAAATTGTGTTGGGATATTGATGGGAATTGCATTGAATCTGTATATTGCTGTTGGTAAGATTGCCATTTTCACTATGTTGATCCTACCTATCCAGGAACATGGGAGATCTTTCCATTTTCTTATATGCTGTTCAATGTTTTTCTTCAGAGATTTAAAATTTTTGTCAAACGTATCTGTTATTTCTTTGGTTATAGTTACCCCAAGATATTTAAAACTATTTGCAGCTATTATAAAACTTGATGTTTCTTTCGTTTCTTTTTCAGCCCTTTATCTTTAGTGTATAGGAAGGGTACTGATTTCTTTGAGTTAATCTTGTATCCTGCTACCTTGCTGAAGGCGTTTATGCACTGTAGAAGTTCCTTGGTAGAATTTTGTGGGTCACTTATGTATACAATTATGTCATCTGCAAATAGTGATATTTTGACCTCTTCCTTTTCAATTTATATCCCCTTAATGTCCTTTCACTCTCTTATTGCTTTAGCTAAAACTTTGAGAACTATGTTAAATAGATAAGGGGAGTTTCTTTCTAGCCTTGCCTAGCTCCTGATTTTAGTGGGATTGCTTTGAATTTTTTCTCCATTTAGTTTGATATTGGGCATCAGCTTTTTAAATCACCTTTATTATATTTAGGGATTTTTCCCTGTATTCGTGCTCTCTCCAGGACATTTATCATGAAGGCATGTTGGATTTTTGTCAGCATCTAAGGAAATAATTATGTGGTTTTGTTCCTTCAATTTGTTTATATGATGGATGACATTTACAGTTTTCTGTATGTTGAACCAACATTGCATTTCTGGAATGAAGCCTACTTGATCCTGGTGGATGATAGTTTTTATATGTAGTTGTAACAGTTTGTCAGAACTTTGTTGAGAATTTTTGCATCAATGTTCATAAGAGAAATTGGTCTGTAATTCTCTTTCTTTGTTACATAATTGAGTGGATTGGGTATAAGTGTTATTGTTAATGACTTTTGCACTGTTTCTTTTATTTCTACTGTATGGAAAAGTTTGAGGAGTAATGGTATTAGCTCTTCTTTGAATGTCTGCTAGAACTATGCACTGAAACCATCTGGGACTGGGTTTTTTATTTAGGAGAGTTTTAATGACAGCTTCAATTTCCTTTGGTGTTATATAACTGTTTAGGTCTTTAATCTGATCTTGATTTAATTTTTATAAATTATACCTGTCCAGAAAGCTGTCGATTTCTCCTAGGTTCTCTATTTTTATGGAATATAGATTTTCAATGTATGGCCCAAAAATTATCTGGATTTTCTGGGGGTCTATTGTTATGTCCCCCTTTTGTTTCTGATTTTGCTGATTTAAATGTTCTCACTCTGCTTTTTGGTAGTTTGGATAAGAGTTTATCTATCTTGTTGATTTTCTCAAAGAACTAACTCTTTGAGTCATTAATTTTTTTGTTATTCTTTTTGTTTCAATTGTGATGATTTCAACTCTAAGTTTGATTATTTCATGCCATCTATTCCTTCTAGGTGAGTTTGCCTCCAATTGTTCCAGGGCCCTCAGCTGTGCTGATAGTTCTCTTCTGTGGTATTTCTCTAGTCTTTCCATGTAAGCTTCTAGTGCTATGAATTTTCCATGTATAATTGCTTTCGTTGTATCCCATAAGTTGGGGTATGTCGTGGATTCATTTTCGTTGAATTCTAGGAAGTCTTTGATTTCTTTCTTAATTTCTTTCTTGACATAGAGGTGGTTATGTTGAGTGATGTTTACTTTCCTTGAGTTGGTAGTCTTTCTGTGATTCTTGATGTTGCTGAACTCTAACTTTAGACTCTGGTGATCTGAAATAGCACAAGGTGTTATACACATTTTTGGTACTGTTGATATTTTCTTTATGATCTAGTATGTGATAAATTTTAGAGAAAGCTCCATGGGGTGCTCAGAAATCTGTATATTCCCTTTTGTTTGGGTGGAGGGTTTGGTATATATCTACTAAGTCCATTTGGGTCATATCTTCTGCCATATCTTTTATTTCTCTGTTGATTTTCTGTCTGGTTGACCTATCCAAAGATGAAAGTGGGGTATTAAAGTCTCCCACTATTAGTGTGTCAGGTTTCATATGGGGTTTAAGCTTTATAAGCGTTTCTTTTACATATGTAGGTGCCCTTGTGTTGGGGGCATAGATATTTAGGATTGAGATTTCATCTTGGTGAATTTTTCCTGAGATGAATATGTAGTAACCTTCCTGGTCTCTTTGTATTGATTTTAGTTAAAAGTCTATTTTGTTAGATATTAGAATGGATACATCAGCTTGTTTCTTAGGGTCATTTGATTGGAACATCTTTTTCCAACCCTTTACTCTGAGCCTGTGTCTGCCTTTAAAGTTGAGGTGCTTTTCTTGCTATGCAGCATAAAGATGGTTTCTGTTGTTGTATTCATCCTGTTAGTGTATATCTTTTCATAAGTGAATTGAGTCCATTGATATTAAGGGATATTAATGACCAATGATCAATATTTCTTATCATTTTTGGTAGAAGCTGGCATTTCCTTTTTTTGGGGAGGGATTTCTTCTGTGAGCTTATCAATTGTCTGTAGTTACATGAGTGTTTCTGGTATTTTTAGGTTAGAGTTTTCCCTCTAGGGCTTTTTGCAGGGTGAGGTTTTGGTTAGGTATTTTTTAAATCTGGTTATGTCATGAAATATCCTGTTTACTCCATCTATATTGATTGACAGTGTTGCTGGGTACAGTATTCTAGGTTGGCATCTATGCACTTTTATTGTCTGTATAATGTCTGACCAGGATTTTCTTACTTTCATTGTTTCCATTGAATAGTCGGGTGTTATTCTGATCGGTCTCTCTTTATAAGTAATTTGACTTTGTTCCTTTGCAGCTTGTAGTATTTTTTTTCTATTCTGTACATTTAAAGGCTTGATTATTACATGGCAACCAGTCTGTTGGTGGATTTGGTCTACTTGTTGTTCTGTAGGCTTCCTGTATTTTTATAGGCATTTCCTTCTTTGGGTTGGTGAAGTTTTCTTCTAGGATTTTGTTGAATATACTTTCTGTGCCTTTAGCTGGTGTTCTTCTCCTTCCATTTCAATTATTCTCTGGCTTTGCCTTTTCATGGTGTTCTAAATTTCCAGGACAGTTTTGGTTGTAGTTATCTTTTCTTCTTGTCTGTATTATTATTATTTTTTTATTTTCAGATAGAGAAGTGTAGAAACACTAAATGACTGAGAAATGATTAAACATCTAAAAATCAGCTCATGGTTTTATACAGTTCATGGTGATACGGCCCAGTGAGTTTCTGCCTATGACTTTACTGCATATAATTTTAAAGTGGGAACATCTGCAGAGGGGCAGCTCTCCTCAGGGCAAGCAGAAAGCTGCAGGAGTGAGGGATGGGCCAAAATCCTGAAAAAAACCCTGCTTTACATCCTGAAGTCTTCCTTACCATGGAAAGTAGGCATTGTGCATGTAAAGGAAGGCCTTTCTCTTTAAGCTATGAACTGCTTATGGAAATTCTTGATCTCAGCAGTGTTTTGTTTGTTTGCCTGTTTTTGTTTTTTGTTTTTTTCTTTTTTTATTATTATGAATAAAGAAGTCACATTTTCTATCTTTGTATATGCTTCTTCACAGTCCCTTCCCCCACCTACCATATCAGGTCATTCTCTCTTCTCAACAACTTCCCATCCACCACCTGGGCAGGTGGTCCAAGGTCCCATGGTCCCAATATTGTTTAGTTCAGCCTCCACTCTGAGAAAATCCAGTTTTCTCCCTGATATTCAAGGCTGAGTCAGGTGGTCCTCTGGGGGAAGGGGATCCAAGGAGTCAGTACAAGGTGTTTCTAATTCAAAGCTCTTCAGAGGTTGTGGTTTGCAGCCTTGGCATGATTAGATTTTTTTGTTTGTTTGTTTGTTTAGAGTCCACTAATGACTGAGTATATCCCCTGCTTTTTTTCTGGGTTTGTGATACCTCGCTCAGAAGGATATACTCCAAATCCATCCATTTGCATGCGAATTTTAGGATATCATTTTTTCTTACTGATAAGTAGTACTCCATTGTATAGATGTACCACAGTGTGTTAAACCATTCTTTAGCTAAGGGACATCTAGGTTGTTTCCAGATTCTTGCTATTGCAAATAATGCTGCTATGAACATAGTTGAGATAATGCTTTTGAAGTGCAATTGTGCATCTTTAGGGTATACACCCAGAAGTGGTATTGCTGCATCCTTGGGAAGATTGATTCTCAATTTTCTGAGAAACCACCATATTGCATTCCAAAGTGGCTGAACAACCTTACACTCCCACCAACAATGGAGTAGTGTTCCCCTTGTTCTGCATCCTATCCAGCACAGGGTGTCATCTGTGTCTTTCATCTTAGCCAATCTCACACCTAACAGGTGTCAGGTGGTATCTCAAAGTTGTTTTGATTTCCATTTTTCTGGTGGCTAAAGATGATGAGCACTTTTTCAGGTGCTTTACAGCCATTTGTAAATCTTCTGCTGAGAACTCCCTTTTTAGATCTGAATCCCATTTTTTTGATTGGGTTATTCAAGGTTTTCAGCTCTAGATTCCTGAGTTCTTTATATATCTTAGAGATCAGCCCTCGATCACTTGTAGGGATGGTGAAAAACTTTTCCCATACTGTAGGCTGTTGTTTTGCCCTATTGACAGTGTCCTTGGCTTTACAAAAGCTTCTCAGCTTCAGGAAACCCTACTTATTGATTGTTGATTTTAATGACTGTGACACTGGTGTTATATTTAGGAAGAGGTCGCCTGTGCCAATTTGTAGAAGTGTATTTCTCACTTCCATTTCTATCAAGTTCAAAGTGGCTAGGTTTATGTTGAAGTATTTGATCCACTTTGATTTGTATTTTGGGCAGGGTGACAGGCTTGGGTCTATTTGCATTTTTCTACACACTACCATCCAGCTATGCCAACACCACTTGTTAATTATACTATCTTTTTTACCATTGAATATTTTGGGCCTCTTTGTCGAAGATCAGGTGTCCATAGATTTTTGAGTTAATGTCTGGTTCCTCAATTCTATTCCATTGATCAACGAGTCTGTTTTTATGCCAGTAACAGGCTGTTTTTATTACTGTAGCTCTATAGTATAACTTGACGTCAGGGATGATGATGCTTCCTGAGGTTCTTTTGTTGAGTAAAATTGTTTTGGCAATCCTGGCTTTCCTGTTATTCCAAGTGAAATTGAGTATTGTTCTTTCAAGGTCCAAAAAATATTGTGTTGGGATTTTGATGGACAGTGCATTGAATCTGTAGATTGCTTTTGGTACAATTGCCATTTTTACTATGTTGATTCTACCTATCCAGGAACATGGGAGAGCTTCCCATTTTCTGATATCCTCTCAAATTTCTTTCTTCAGTGATCTAAAATTTTTGTCAAACAATCTGTTACTTGTTTGGTTATAGTTACTCCAAGATATTTGATACTATTTGCACCTATTATGAAGGGTAATGTTTCCCTTATTTCTTTTTCAGCCCTTCTATCTTTAGTGTATATAAGGGCTACTGATTTCTTTGAGTTAAACTTGTATCCTGCTACATTGCTGAAGGCGTTTATCAGTTGTAGAAGTTCCTTGGAAGAATTTTGTGTGTCACGTATGTATACAAACATATCATCTGCAAATAGAGATAGTTTCACTTCTTCTTTTTCAATGTTTATCCCCTTAATCTCCTTTTTTTCTCTTATTGCTTTAGCTAAAACTTCAAGAACTATATTGAATAGATAAGGGGAGAGAGGACATCCTTGTCTAGTTCCTGATGCTAGTGGGATTGCTTTGAGTGTTTTTCCATTAAGTTTGATGCTGGCTGTGGGCTTCTTGTAAATTGCCTTTATTATATTTAGGTATTTTTCCGGTATTTCTGATTTCTCCAGGGTTTTAATCTTAAAGGGGTATTGGATTTTGTCAAAGGCTTTTTCAGCATCTAAGGATATGATGATGTGGTTTTTTTGTTCCTTTAGTTTGTTTATATGATGAATAACATTTACAGTTTTTCCTATGTTAAACCAGACCTGCATTTCTGGGATGAAGCCTACTTGGTCATGGTAGATGATATTTTTTATATGTTGTTGTATAAGTTTTGCTAAAATTTTTTTGAGAATTTTAGCATCAATTTTCATGAGGGAAATTGTTCTGTAATTATTCTTTGTTGTGTCTTTGAGTGTTCTGCTTACTAGGGTGTCAGGGACCAGGACCCTGGCTTTAACCTCCAGGCCTCCAGCTAAAGGCTCCTGTGGGAACTAACTGAGAAACCAACCACTGAGCCAGCACGATGTTCTCCCAAGTAGAATAGACATTCTCCCAAGTAAAATAGATGTTCTCCCAGGTAGAATAGATGTTTTTCCCAAAGTAAAAGAAATGTTCTGGTTTGATTCACAGTAACAGTGAAGTAACTCCAAAGAATAGAATTTCAGGAACATTCTGTGGCTAGGTACATAGCAGTCCTCCCATAAAGGTAGCTCTAAAGAATAGAATAGCAAGAATATTCTACGGTTAGGCTACCTAGTAACTCTCCCCTGAAGAAAGAACAGTCACATTTTTACCCTGCCAATAACCTGCTCCCCTGGCCAGCCTCCTGCAGGTGTTTGAAAATTGCCCCATCCCTGTAATCTACTATATAAGCATGTTTAGAATCACAATAAATCGCAGCTAGATCAGAATCCCATTTGACCTTCCTTTGTGTCTCCCTTCCATTCATTCTGTCTCATAGGTGGTCTCCCACGTTGAAGTCCCACAGGTTAGGGCAACTGGCCCCTCAACGTGTGGCACGACCATTTCTCACGAGAAAACATCTGTGTTGGTAGAAAGTCCAAGTGCTTGGTGTTCATCATTCTCTCCAGGATCGACCGGCCCGGAGAGAAGCCTATTGAGGAACGGAGGGTGATAGGAACAAATTTCGGCTGGGTTAGATTGCCGAACCATGGGACAGGGCATTTCAGCCCATGACCAATTTGTCAAGGGCTTTAAGCAAACACTCAAGACGAGAGAAATGCGGGTTCATAAAAAAAAGATTTAGACTTTCTTTAATTATCTAGATGATTGAAGTTCATAGTTTCCACTGGAGGGGACAATTGATGCAAAAAAAAAAAAAAAAAAAAAAAAAAAAAAAAAAAAAAAAAAAAAAAAAAAAAAAAAAAGAAGGGTAGGTAATTGTTTCCAAGATTACTATAATGCCTTCAGACCTGAGAAAGTGACTGTTCAGGCGTTTTCTTATTAGAATTTATTGAATGATGTTTAAAAATATATAATAATTAACCAGATATCCAGACAGTTATTAAGGAGGAAGGCATTGAATAAGGATCACATTCACGGAGAATTAGGGTTAAAGCCAAAACAATTTTTCTCACAGAAGCAAGTATGCTTTTGTATTTGAAGCATAGTATTAAGGAACTTTTACAGTGTTAATGTATTGCATTTTTTTATACTTCATGGCCTGAGAGGACAGGTCTGATACAGGTGAAATTCTGATGGTGTCTTTAAGTTAACTCTTAAAAAAGTATGAAGGTAGTAAGAGCATGAAAAGTTTTGATCAAGAATCCAGACACCTCCCAACACTTGACAGGTAGAGATAGATGGATCTCTGTAGCCAAGGCTACGCAGAGAAACCTGCATTATATCTAGCTTCTTTTCTCAGCATAATGTTTTGACGTTCATGTATGGAGCATGTGTTAATATTTTCTCCTTTATTATTTTCTCCATTATTATCTAAATGCTACTGCATGAACCATATATTACATTTTGTTTGTGAAACTATAATAGGGGAGTAGATATTTTTATTTCTCTTGGTTGGACTCCAAGAAGTGAGATTGCAGAGACAAGTGGCTCTTATGTTTCTGATATACTTGAGGAATTGCCAGTGTTTTCTAAAAAAGGCTGTATTCTGGCCTTTAGTTTCTGGTATAGCCAGAACAGTAGGCATGTTATTCCATGTCTCTTATATTTTCTTTAGAATTTTGCTACTGTACCATAAGTATGGGTTAGTACAATCCCTTTTAAATACTGCCCTGCTAAGTTGTTCTGTCTTATTGCCTGGCTGTATTAAATGTAATTCCATAAGGATTTAAGATTAATTTACAAACATTTAGTATCATACAGTATAAAGTTTTAACACCTTATGCTAATGAAACCTCCATTTCAGCCTTGTTACTACCAAGCCCTAGAATCAAGGCTCAACCAGCAGCAGGAGCTTTCAGTTTAACCCACCTTAGACTCTTGAGAACTGAGCAGCTAGGGTTTTAGCATAATAATGAAGGCCAGGCTCCAGGCCACATAGGTTTCTGAGCAGCATAGACTCTGGATATTCATGACATTCGTGGGTAAAAGCCACTAACTCAGAATGGACATTTTATGTACTCAAAAATGTGTGGTTTTAATAATCACTATCCTTTCTCCAAAATTGATTGACTTTTTAAAGACTCATATGATGTGTTTTCCCAGAGTTATTTCATTATGACCTTTAAAGAATGCTAGAAAATGCTGTGCAATGGTAGTCTCTTCACCGCTTACAGATGTGCAAATCACAGCAGCCAAATCTGCTCAAGTGGCATAGTTTCTAGCTGTGTAGCTGCACTTAATACATATTCTCCTGAATCATTTAATCTGTTCACTGATAGGCAATATGTGGCATAGATCCTTGGCCCTTCAGAAACAGTTAGTTATATTGCATATTGCATCTGTGAGTAAAATATGTCAGCTTTCATTAAAAATACAGGCTTTTGTGGGACAGATCTCAGCTACTCTGTGTGGGATATTTGCAGGCTCATTCTTACCTTCCCAATGAAGGCAATGCCCATGCTGATCAGCTTACTGAATCAACATATGCTATGTTTAATCCATTTGATAATGCATTTTAAGTTCATCAAAGATTGTATCTTAATGCTGGATCTTTGAAATTTCATTTCAAGATCACAAAGGACCAAGTCATTCACATAGTCAAACAGTGTCCTTTGTGTACAGAATTTCTGTCAGTAAACTATTTTGGAATGAATCCTCAGGGCATTTTGCTCCTAATCATATTTGGCAGAAAGATGTTACTCATATTCCTCCTTTGGAAGGATGGTCTATATCCGTGTTTCTGTTGATACTTGTTTTCATCTTATTTTTGCCTCTGCACATTCTGGGGAAAAGGCTAAGGATGTTAAAAGCTGTTGCTTATAGAGTTTCCAAAAGTAATGAAAACAGATTAAGTTTTGCCGAATTTTGTGCTGAAGACTGAGATTTCTTATAATTTTTATGGGTCTGACAATTGTGAAAGCAACTCTCATTTCACTCTTAAAGTTTGTCTTTTAAAACTAAGAAGGGAAAGTATGCAGCCACACACAAAGACCATTTATCCTTCATTTTTTCATATTTTAAATGTTTTTAAATATGGATTCTCAGTCACTTACTGCAGCTGATAGATGCTGGAAGTTTAACAACATGGCCTTATTTCAAGATCAATGAAAAAATCTGTCAGATGGCACTTAACATAGACCAGACCCAGTTCTGCTGTGGGGGAGAGGGTCTGTTTGTATTTTTTCCACAGGATGCAGACTACCACAGGATGCAGATAGCCCTCCAGGAACACTCCTAGACTGCAGTCTCCCTGGGACAAAGACAACAACCTCATGCTGACTGAAGCTGACAGCTCAAAGTGAAGAGCAGAGGAGCAGCTGCCCCGCCATCTCAGAAGAAACCAAATCAACAGTTCCTGTCTTTTAATGCAAATCTTTCTCAAACCTTGAAGCTGGCTGCTTTCCTTTCCCAAAGTATGTCTCTGTTCTTTGGCAGATAGGAATTATTCTTTAGATGTATGCCTTCGTCTTACTGTGTGCTAACCTACCTCTAGACACTTTGCATTAGAGATAGTATGGCTAGACTAGAGAAAGACTAGAAAAGCATAAGCAAGAGAGAGAGAAGGAGCTCAGCTGCTTTCAAACATGGTTCTCCAACTCTTCATGGCTCACCACTCTACAACTCTCCCTCCTTGGACCAATGGTCGGCCTGGTTATTATTTTAACCTTTGGACCATGGGCATTACACAACTAATGCTGATTGTTCAAACAGAGCTCAGAGAAAGTGAGGAGAAATGCATTCAGGTCCATTATCACCGGCTAGACCTAGAGGACAGGGGCATAGCCCCCAGCCTCCCAGCACATCCCCTGAATCTCAGGCATGGTTGCTAATGTGCTTGGGACATGGGCTTGAGTATTGAGGAATAAAGAGGGACTGTGTGAGGTAAGGACTTGGTGGAGTCCTCCAACAGCCTGAGTACACCGGAGGACATACTCCATTGCATGGCAGTTGCATAGGGAATCCCTTTCCACCCCCACTCAAGACTGCCTCTCCAGTAGCTCAGGGACTATGGGGACACCCATGGACTCTGATGCCGCCTCCTGGAGAATACCCTGTGGGATGGAGTCTCTTTGATCCCTCTGAACCTCCTCAACTCATGACTGGTCCTAAGTAAAGAAAAGGGAGGAGATGTCAGGGACCAAGACCCTGGCTTGAGCCTCTAGGTCTCTAGCTAAAGGCTCCCATGGGAACTGACTGAGAAACCAACCACTGAGCCAGAATGATGTTCTCCCAAGTAGAATAGACATTCTCCCAAGTAAAATAGATGTTCTCCCAGGTAGAATAGATATTTTTCCCAAAGTAAAAGAGATATTCTGGTTTGCTTCACAGTAACAGAGAAGTAACTCTAAAGAATAGAATTACAGGAACATTCTGTGGCTAGGTTACTTAGCAGTCCTCCCATAAAGGTAGCTCTCAAGAATAGAATAGCAAGAATATTCTATGGTTAGGTTACCTAGCAACTCTCCCCTGAAGAAAGAACAATCACCTTTTTACCCTGCTGATATCCTGCTCCCCTGGCCAGTTTCCTGCAGGTGTTTGAAGATTGCCCCCTCCCCATATTCAACTATATAAACATGTTTAGAATCACAATAAATTGTAGCACGATCAGAATCCCATTTGATCTGCTGCCTTCCTTTGCATCTCCCTTCCCTTCATTCTCTCTCGTAGATGGTCTCCCGTGTTGAAATCCTGCGAGTCGGGGCATTAGGGAAATTGTGGCCTCGTAAAAGGAATGTGGCAATATTCCTTCTGTTTCCACTGTGTGAAATAATTTGAGGAGTAATGGTAGTAATTCTTCTTTGAAAGTCTGGTAGAATTCCGCACTGAAACCTCTGGACCAGGGCTTTTATTTTTGGGGAGGCTTTTAATGACAGCTTCAATTTCCTTAAGGGTTATAGGCCTGTTTAGGTAATTAATCTGATCTTCATTTAATTTTGGTAGATGTTACCTGTCCAGAAAGCTGTCCATTTCTTCTAGGTTTTCCATTTTTGTTGAATATAGATTTTCAAAGTATGATCTGATAATTCTCTGGATTTCCTGAGGGTCTGTTGTTATGTCCCCCTTTTCATTTCTGATTTTGTTGATTTGGACACTCTCTGCTTTTTGATTAGTTTGGATAAGGGCTTATCTATCTTATTGACTTTCTCAAAGAACCAACTGTTAGATTCATTGATTCTTTGTATTGTTCTTTTTGTTTCAATTGTATTGATTTCAGCTCTATGTTTGATTATTTCCTGCCGTCTACTCCTTCTAGGTGAGTTTGCTTCTAATTGTTCTAAGACTTTCAGCTGAGCTGTTAGTTCTATAGTGTGGGATTTCTCTAGGTTTTTCATATAGGCATCTAGCGCTATAAATTTTCCTCTCAAGTGTGCTTTATTGTGTACCACAAGTTTATTGTATATTGTGTATTCATTTTCATTACATTCTTCTATGATTGTTCTGAATACATTATCTGTGCCTTTGAGCTGGTATCCTTCTCCTTCTTCTATTCGTATTAATCTCAAGTTAGGTCTTTTCATGGTGTCCCAGATTTCCTGAACATTTTGTGTTATGACTTTTTTTTAATATTTTCTTTCACTGATACACCTATATCAGCTACTGAGTCTTCCACTTCAGAGATTCTCTCTTCCATATCTTTGATTCTGTTGGTTTTGCTTATATCTGCAGTTCCGGCTTTTTTCTTCATGCTTTCTATTTCCATTTTTGTCTTATTTTGTGCCTTTTTTATTGCTTCTTTTTTAGTTTTTAGTTCCTGGCATGTTTCTTTCATAGATTTGTTCATCTCTTCCAATTTTTTGGTTGTATTTACTTCTATTTCTTTAAGGGAATATTTCATATCTTCTTTGAGGGCTTCAATGATCATCATAAAGGTGTTTTTGGTGTTGCTTCCTTTTGCTTCCTTCTTATTGCTCTGTTCAGGTCTTGTAGTTGTAGAACCACCACTTTCTTCTGGGGTTACCTTGTTGTTCTTTATATTATTATATATATTTTTGCACTGGTGTTTGCGCATGACTTCAGTGGTTCACAATTAGGTGGCTCCTGTTCAGTTGTGGCATGAGGTCTTGTGTGTCTCCTGTCACCTGTGAGCAAGGGGTCGGCTCAATCTCTGAGTCTGCACTGGGCAGGAGTCTGAATTTCAAGTCTTTAGTCTTTCTCTGCTGATATAGTTGAGAGCAGGGGTCTCTGCGAGATACCCCTTCTTTTAGGTGCAGCTAGAGGCGGCCCTCACAGCCAAACTCTATTTTTGTCTGCTAAGGAGTGTGTTGATACAAGCACCACAGACAGAACCTGGTCCTGAAACCTGACCCCGAACTGGGACACAATTTTCTCTGGCAGGGATTCAGGTGTTGTGGCCTGCTGACCTCACCTCACCTCTGGGCAGAGTCTGAGTCTAGGTTTCTATGTCCTCAGTCCTTCTCTGTTGAAGCAGTTGGAGGTGGGGTAGCTGTGCAAGTTCCCTTGTCTTAGTTGCAGCTGGAGGAACCCTCATAGCTAAAGTCTATTCCTGTCTGCCAAGTACTGTGTAGAGACATGGACCACAGAGAGAACCTGGTCCAAAAACTGGAACCAGAATCAGAACACAATTTTCCCTGGCAGGGATTCAGGTTTGGGGAACTGCTGACCTCATCTCACCTCTGGGCAGAGTCTAAGCCTTTATTATAAAGTCCTCACTCCTTCTCTGTTGAAGCAGTTGGAGGCATGGTGGCCATACAAGTTCCCTTGTTTTAGTAGCAGCTGGAGGAACACTCACAGCCAAAGTCTATTCCTGTCTGCTAAGAAGTGTGTGGAGACATGCACCACAGACAGAACCTGGTCTTTTAGTGTTTTCTTTAACTGGTGTACCTATTACCACTATTGAGTCTTCCACCCCAGGTATTCTCTCTTCCATCTCTTGGATTCTTTTGGTTATGATTGAATCTGTATTTCTGAGTCATCTTTTCAGGTTTTCTATTTCTAGTTTTGTCTTGGTTTGTGCCTTCTTTATTGTTTCTATATTGGTTCTTAATTCTTGGCAAATTATTTTCACCTGTTTGTTTTCTTTTTCATAGTTTTATTTTCTCTCAAGGCTTTGTTCATTTCTTCTAATTTTCTCTTTGAATTTTCTTCGATTTCTTTATGGCAGTTTTTTATATCCTCTTTTAAGGCTTCTATTAGTTTCATAAAGCTGTTTTTAAGGTTGTTTTCTTCTGTTCCCTCTTTGTTGTTATGTTCAGGTCTTGAAGTTGTAGAGCTACTTACTTCTTCTGGTGGTGTCTTGTTGACCTGTGTACTGTTTTATATATTCTTGCACTACCATCTGCCCATTGTTTTCCCTATTCTTTCTTGTTTAGATTTTGGTCAACTCCTAGTGAGTTGCTGGTCTGAACGCTCTTAAGTCTCTTAAAGCTTTTTGCTCAGAGGGTCAGTTGTTCTCATGATGTCATAGTGTTATGCCAGTCATCACCTCTTGACCTAGACTTCTCAGCTGTGTGCCCAGGGACTTGGCTCCCCCCCACCCCCCGCTGCTATTACACTAGCCATGTACTGGGTATGGTGTGCTCTGTACCAAAACCAAGAAGCCATCCCAGGGCCTAGGTTCAGGTATTGGAAGTGACCTTCTGACCTCTGATCTCTCAGCTGTGCTTTCAGGAACTAATCTTCTTCCTTGATTTACTATGCCACTTCTTTTCTGTGCAGACTTTGTTCCCCGCTGAAGCCCAGATTCCTACCCTCAAGGCATGTACCCAGGACCAAGGGATCCTGCTGTTCCTGTGCTGCTACTTTCCCTGCGTGTTCTGGGCAGGAAGTTGTCTATGCTGCAGCAGTACAGTAGCCTGAGAGTAAGATATTATTATGTGCAATAGCAGCAGCAGCAACTACAGAAAATAGTCAATTGTTGAGCAAAAAGGTAGAAAGAATGAGCCAAAAAGAAGTTTTGTATAAGGATCATGTGTAGTCATAGAATAGACTTGATTAGTAAGATAAAAATATACATTTTTATTCTAAGCATGGAAATAGAACTTTTCAAAAAAAAAAAAAAAACCAGTTAATAAAGTAACACTAAATAGGATGAAAGAGAAGCTCATCTTATAATTTTAGATGTGTTTCTTTATGCAATAAAATATCATTGGCTAATAAAGAAACTGTTTTAACCTATGGCAAGGCAGCTTATAGGCAGACATGAAATTCAAAAATAGATGAAGAAGAGTGAAGTTACACAGAGACACTAAAAGCTTCTACTGAGAGAGCAAGATATAAAAGTATAGGTAAGCCACCAGCCATCTAGCAAAACATAGATTAGTAGAAATGGGTTGAGTTAACATGAAAGAGCTAGGTAGCTATAAGCCTGAGCCATAGGTTGACCAATTTGTAGTTAATGTAAGACTTTGTGTGATTATTGGAACCAAGCAGCTGTGGGTAGTCTGAACCTAAGGGCTAGGCCAGGCTAGAAACCACTGCCTACATCCCTGCTTATTGGTCTCATGCATTCATGACAAAGTTAGAGCTAAGGATTCTCTGAGCATGGTGATTGAAGGTGTGCACTGTTCCTGACACAGTAATATTGATGGTGAAACTAAATATTGAAGAGGAATACTTTAAAAAATAATTTGCATCATCAGTATTAGGAGAAGCCAAGAAAATATAACATTAAGGCTGGAAAGAACCCAAGTTCAGTTTCCAGCACCATATCTCTAGGTCAGGGGGATACAATGCTCCTTTATTTTCTCCACAGGCATCCATACTATTACAATAATATTCATGTGCAGTATATTGTATAAAGGATCAATATTTATTAAGGTATATATTAACACTCATACAAACTGAACCTTAAGATAATTCTTGGAGAGAACTGTTCCATTCTGAGCTACTGATCTACTCCTCAGAACACAGGAAAGACACAGGGACAGATATGAGTGTTCCCTATCTTCCATTCAGTTCTGGCCACACCCCATAAGGGTTCTGATTCTCAGGAGCTACCAAAGCTTCCTAAATTAAGTCTGAATCCCACTATATCTTCTTTTTTTGTCCAACTAAAAATGTTCTAAACTAAGTATAGACTATATACAATAGGAATTATAAGGTAATGTCTGGGGAAGGTAAAGGCAAAAAATAAGCAAAATCAAATTAAAACTAATAAACAACAAATATAAGGTGTATCCTAAATGTTCTGAATATTGGTAAGTAGCAATGCACAAGGATAGCTTCAAAGCTGTTTATCTTGAATAATAAAAATTCAGGATCTTTATGCTCTTTGATAAGTGATGAGATGGTAGTAACTTTAACTGTCTAGTCTTCAATCCCATCAAAACCTGAGGAGAAAATTATATTACCTGAAAGATGGAAGAACAAGAGAGTAGTTTCCTTTAGGGCAGGATAACAACAGTCAGCTACCTAGACAGTCACAAGTGGCTATTTAGAGAAGTTGAAGCATCCACCATTTTGGCTTCAGGCCTAGGATTTCTGACATATCTCTTCAAAAGCAGGGCATTTTTTTTTGAAAAACTATCTTATCCTATGTATGCAGGGTTCAGCAGTCTCTATCCTTCATCCTGCTCATCCAGAATGGACAGCACATGTTAACAGCAGTTGAGGCAAGGGCAGATCTTTGCCAAACAGGCCATTGTCCAGAAAGGAATACAAACTCTTAGTGGAGTGCCTTTGATGTCCAAAACTATCTCAGGAAAGGAACAGCCTGGAGTTACCATGTCTCTCATGACTGAATTATGAATAACAAAACTGTAAATACCATTTTTCCAGGCCTATGAAGTGGTTGAAGACTCCTGTATATCAAATATATTCTAGTGTTAATTGAGGAACCTAAGCAACATGAATATTACATGGCAAACCTAAGTAAGGGTGATCTGTAATTATTCACATCCTATGGGATTAGAGATAAAATTACAATAATATTGGTCCCTACATATTCTGGCTATCTTCTGTTCCACACCTGGTGGATTTTCTGATATAAGACAGAATCTCTAAAGTTTTCCTTTATCAATGTGCTTGGGTTTAGAGGAGAAAGTCACTTAATTCAACTTAAAAGCCAGCTTTATTTATAATCAAGTCAAGATCACATTTTTAAAAGAGTATAAATGTAAAAGCAGGGAGAATTAGAATTTACCCAGTAGTGCGTATTGTTACCAATTGGCCGTATATGTCTTTGCTTATAATCCATTGATCTCCCCTCAGCTTTAGGCATCTAAGTATGCAGCATCCTTTTAATTTATTGAAGATGGTTGTATCTATTAGTAAAGACAAAAATGAGACCCTGCCCTAGCCTTGTTAAATGAGTTTTTCTTACCATGTATTCAATTGTTTTATCTGTGGATAAGCCCTTACTTCTTCCCTTCAGGAGGTGCCTCTTTTTCAAATTTGATCTTCATCTATTTTGCTGGTACCCATATTTTATCTTCTCTTGTGAAAACAGAATCAAAACCCTTTCCTCACCAAAGCACATATCCTGGCATCCATTCTGAGGTTAGCACATCCTTGAAGTAGATAGTATGGTTTATCTCAGAAGTCTTTTCTATTACTCTGTATCTCTCTGCAGCTATTGCTCCTTTCTCATCTGCATTAAGAAAACTGAAGGTTGGTAAAGCATTATGCAATCTCTCCCTGGGATTTTTCATTTCTCCTTTCTCTTTATGAAGCACCTCTTTCATGGTACAGTGAGATCACTCCACAACTTCTTGTCCTATAGGACTGTGCAGTATCTCTGTAATGTGCTTTATATTATAATATCCAAAAATCTGCTTCATTTCCTGGGAAGCATATGCTGGAACATTGTCAATCTTAATTTGAACAGGATTCTCATTATGGCCATGGCTTCGAAAAGTGTGTAACTACAGCATTAACTTTTTCTTTCTTTTTTTCTTTCTTCCTTCTTTTTTTCTTATTATGAGTAAAGTCATATTTTTTATCCATGTATATCCCTGTGCAAGCTCCCTTCCCCTCCCAAACCTTCCAGTCACTGTCCTGACTGTCAGTGGTATGATGTATGCGCCGCGCCCCGACCCGTCCAGCAGGAAAAGACACGGCACCAGGATTCTTCTGTGGTAATTGACCAGGTCCTTTATTGTTACAGATACTTTTTGCAGCAGTAGCCCCTTGCAGTAGTTCTTCCTTTTCCTTGCTCTCCCAACCTGTGCAGCCAGTTTTAAGCTCAAGTCCTTCACTCAGCTAATGCCGCGTGGGCCTTCACCATAGGGCCAC